>CM035174.1:100359067-100656587 GCA_020205615.1 Panax quinquefolius | reverse complement strand
GGCTCCATTTGAAGCATTATATGGGCCGAAAATGTCGTTCTCTCGATATGTTGGGATGAGGTGGGTGAAGCTTGACATTGTTGGGACGGGGAGTTAATGCATATGACTCTGAAAAGATCAAATGATTCGACAGCGATATACAAGCGGCACAAGATCGACAAAAGAGTTATACGGATCTTCGCCGAAAGGGCGTGGAATTTAGTATAAGGGGATCGTGTATTGTTGCGTGAGTTTGCTCCGTGGAAGGGAGTTACAAGATTTGGGAAGAGAAGGAAAGCTCGATCCACGATTTATTGGTCCATTTCAAATTCTTGGCCGAAGTAGGAAATGTAGCCTATAGACTCGCGTTACCTCAAGTATGTCTCGTGTTCGTAATGTGTTTCACATATCGTACTTCGTAAATATGTGAAAGACCGAACCACGTTATAGAGTTAGAAGCAGGATGAAATAGTAGAAGACTTAGCGTGTGAGGAGAGTTTTGTCAAGATCTTGGATATTATTATTAATGAAATTTAATTTTCTCTATTTATTATTTTGAAATAGTAAGGGTTGATTTGATTAATGTGGATAGTTATGGGTAAAAATCATAAATATTTCAAAATAAGCAAGTGGTTATAAAATATTCATTGTTGTGGGGAATATTCGTTTGGTGTGGTGGAATATTAAATCTTTGTCGGGGAATATTAAATGCGAATGGTAGTATGACCTTTATGTGGGCCCCATGTGAAGCGATTGGATGAAGAAAAGCGACAAATATAAGTTGTTTAAAAATAACGGCGTAGTTATTCAGATTAATCTTATTAAAATACTAAATTGGTTAAAACACGTGCTTTGCGGTATTGCGCGATTATTGATTCTTACGTGAAGGCACTTTACTTCGATAATGGTTACGATGTAATTCTTATTCGATATTTTATTTTATTGATTTAATAATTCTTTGCGTTGATATTTTATATTCTTTGTTGTTTGATAATTGTCATTTACGGTATTTTTCATTATCGAGCGATAATTCATATTATCTGAATAATATTATTAGATAACATTATTGGCGATGTCTAGAAAGTTACATAAGGGAGGTTTGGTCACCTAATTTGCTTGGCATGATGAGGAGAAATTCTTATTGGAAGCCCCCTGCTTTCACAGGAGGCTACTTTGGTTGTCGATATTGTGATTACTGTAATATTATTTGTGAATAATTAATTATTGATTCATATGATGAGAAAAATATTGATTTTATGTGGATATAGATGGAGAAAATTTTTAATGTGACAATTGTTGAAAATTGAAATTTTATCTTTTACGATAAAATAATTCATTTAAATATATTATTATATTTTAATAATATAATAATGGTGATATTTTTACAACGAATGTGGGATATATGAGTATCTGAGGAGGAAGAGTATTTTTGTTGCAATAAATGTTTTAAAACATGTTAAACATGTCGGTGGACCCCATTTATTGGTGAAATTTGATTATAGCTTTGTAAAATCGTCAGTTTGTGGATTTGGTCGATTTTTATTTGGAATTTGGAAAAACTTTCTTACGCAAAGTTGTAGAAATTGAATTTCCTATAAAAATCACTTGAGATTGAATTTTTACGACAAAAAGGCTATTTATTATGAATTATTGAAGTTAGAAGCTCAAAATAATTGATTTTGGAAGTTTTAAATTATTTTAAATTAGAAAAACGTTTTCTTACTTTTTTCTAGAAGGTGGCATGTGCTTATGAAATTGCTGAAATCAGATTTCAAGAGTGGGCGTAGGAATTTTATATATATATATAATAATATTATATTAAATTTTACTAACTTTTGTGTTAAGCGTTTTCTATAAATAGGGTCTTGGGTTAGAATTGAAAATTACACAAAGCTGAAGTTTCTCTCTCTATATTATCGGCGTATTCTTGTGAGTATTTTGAGTATACTTTGAGTATTCTTTATCTGATTCTGAGTGAGTTATGCCTTTATATCAGGTGTTTTATTTAGAAATCTTGTCTTTTTGTGAGGTAAGGGATATTATTTTTTTTCGTAATGATATTATTTCTTGATATCATTATGTTGAAATATTGATCTGAAGTTTTTTATCAAATTTGGAACTTTTGGTGTCGAGATTCTTATTCACGTATCTGGCCTTTATTCACGATATCTGATGATCTTATTCACGAATCGGCACTTTATTCATGAAAAATGAAAATTTTTCTTTTAAGTCCAAAATATCTATTACGGATACTAGCTTTGATTGTATCCATGTTTTGATCATTCTTGAATTTTACACCACTATGATTATTTTTGAGGTATTTTTGGACATGGATAAAAAACAAATCTGAATCCTTAATCCTTAATCCTTGTCATTTTTGTTTCCTTTGGATTCGTTTCTTTAAAAATATTTTTCATCATCCTCGGTCTTAAATGATGATATTATTGAATATCTTTGGCTTTGTAGTGCAAAGATGAATGATTTCGAAGAATATCTTTGGGCGTAGTGCAAAGATGAGCAGTGTTTAGATGAACATGACCCAGTGATGAATATCTTTGGCATTTTGTAGTGCAAAGATGAATATTTGATTCGGATATATATTGATTGATATTTACGGGGATAAAAGATGAGCGATGAACTTTTAAATTCATACATAGAAGATAGTAGTTTGCATTTCTCTTAACTCTTCTAATGAATTATTATTTCATTGCGAATATTGATTTAAAATTTGTTGTCTATTGTATTCTATTAGATTTTTCCTGTTGAAGACTAACGATAATTTGTTGTATATTATCTTAGTCGTAATATTCTTTTCTTGGGCTAGTTGAGCTCACCCTTTTCCTTTTTGTTCCATTTTTTTCTTCTCGGGAGGCGAGAATATAGCGAGTCTGAGTCGGGGTATGGAATGAAAGGTTCTAGAGAGAGTTGTTTAGTAGTCCTCACCATTTTTGTAAAATAATGTATCAATAAATGTGATGAGGATTTATTTGAGTATAGATATTATCAGAAGATAATATTTGTATTCAAACTCACGATTTTTCTTGTTGTAATAATAAAGTTGTAGTTGTTTACGTACCATGTATTGACAACTTTCGAGAATGGGTGATGTATATACTATTTTGGGGCGTCGCGGTTAGTATCGAGCTTAGGGATATGATCTCTGGCGGAGATCGGGGAATAGAAACTAGGAGGGAGAGCGCAGTAAATCCTTTGCTAGTGTGTCTACTAAGCTTATTTGTTAGTTAGTCGGGTATATAGGGATATTATGTGATATATTGATTTCCTTAATTAACCCTTGTTTTATGGCGGTATTTGAGAATGTCGTGAGAATATTAACAATGGAAATGAGGAGGGTGGAGGCCTTTGTACTCACCAGCGAGGAGAGCGTACAGCAGTGGTGTGATGTTCCTCTGTGAACAAACACCCTTGGCGAGATGATGAGCGAGGGGATGTTTAGAAGCTTTTTGCGATTCATGCAAAATCGGGGCGAGGAGACTTCGTGTTCAAAATATAGGAGAAATGATAGCAATTCACGGGTTGTCGCGACAAGCGATTCGAAAGTTGGGACCACGAATTTAAGGAAAGCGAGATCCGATCATGGCGGAAACATGGGTCAAACAAATTACGAGATATTCGATGTCTTGGGATGCGCGGAGAAACGAAGGTTCCATTCGCCACCTTTATGTTAAAGTGGCGGCGGAGACTCTTGGTGGGAATCGTGAAGCGTACCCATCGGTACTTTTCGGCATGTCTGGGGGAGGCGTTTGAAACTATTTAATGACAAATACTTTCTGAAAGTGTTACGTCGTATGAAGGAAGTGGAGTTCATGATTAGAACAAAACAAACATGGGCGGTGTCTCGATGCGAGGCAAAGTTTGCGAGTTATCGGTTTGCACCTCATTTGGTGGAGAATGAGGAGCGTATGGCGGATGTTTCGAGAGGTTTGAAAACGGCATCGACGATATCTCATTTCTCATAAATTTTCTCTCTATTAGGATGTTGTTAAGCAGGGCTCGATTGTTAGGCGAGATATACGAGTATGTTCAATGAGGGGACCATAACGAGGATCGTACCGGAGATAGCGATCAGCGAATAATGATAACCGGCGGAGAAAAGCAGAGCGGACAAAAATGGTAACCACTCTGGTGGTAATCATGGCCGTGAAAATAGAAAAAGCGAGTCGGGAGGAGATTTTTAAAAGGAGATTTAACAGCGACCATGTGAAGGCAGCGGTCTTGCGTGACAAGCTGGTTCTAAGGAGGAGAAACGACCACCGGTCATATATCTTATAAATCTGGAAAGAGGACATATCGGTCAAAGCATCCCTGACGATTCAAGGTATGCTATAATTGTGGAAAGGAAGGACATATCGCTCGAGATTATGCGGTAGCGAAACCTAGTTAAGTGAGGGACGGTGACTCAAAAAACATCCCGAGAAAAGTCAAAGTCAGCGATTAGGGAAGGCGTTTGTTGTATTTGGTCAAAATCGAGGAACCAAGCGAGGTGATCACGGGTAAGCTATTTATAAATTCTTGCGAAGTTTATACCTTACTTAATCTGGGGTGCTACCCATTCATTTATCTCTCTCTGCTTGTGCTCAGCGTTTAAACTTGACTCAGGAGAAATTAGACTTTGACTATCTGTGGAAACTAGTTAGGAGAAACTTTCATCACATCCTTTGTTTATAAATCTTGTTTGATTGAGTTGGCACCATCACCTTACATTGACCTTATCTCTTTAAAGATACTTGCTTTTGATGTGATTTTGGGATTGATTGGTTAACTACTCATCATACCAAAATTGATTGTTTTTCGTAAGGTTGTTAGTTTTCATATTCTAACTTGACTTTGTTATGCAATTCAAACAACTAAACCATTAAAATCAATCCTTTGTCATATCTAATCATAAAAGCTATTCGTTTATTGAAAAGCGGATGTCAAGCTTTCTTAGCCCATGTTATGGATTTGAATAAAGACACGTCAAATTTGAATAATATTCTGTTGTTATTGACTTTCTGGCGTATTTCTGAAGAACTTCCGGTCTACCCCGAGCGTGAAGTTGAATTCTTTATTGATCTTGAACTGGTACAAAGCCCATTTCTAAAACCCATATCGAATGGCTCTATTGAACTTGAGGAGTTAAAGGTCAACTACGAGGAATTGTTGGACATCGGTTTCATTAAATCTAGTACATCTCCTTGGGGTGCTCTGTTTTATTCGTAAAGAAGAAGAAGCGGGAGTATGCGACTTTGTATTGATTATCGGGAATTGAACCATGTCACCATCGAGAATAGGTATCCTCTACCTCGTATTGATGACTTGTTTGACCGATTGCTGAGGGCCTGATTCTTTTCAAAAATCGATCTTAGATTACGGATATCATCGGTGAAGATTAGGCGCGGATATTCAAAAGCGCCTTGAGAACTTCGGTATGGGCATTATGAATTCTTAGTCATGTCTTTCGGATTGACTAATGCTCTATGACTTTCATGGATATGATGAGCCAGAGTATTGAGGAATATTTGGATCGATTTGTTGTTGTCTTTATTGATGACATCCTCGTATATATTCAAAAAAGTCGTGAAGATCATGAGCACCATTTGAAATTTGGTACTCGAAAACCCGTGAAAACAAACTATATGCCAAATTGAAGAAATCACGAGTTACGGCTTGAGGAAGTAGCATTTCTTGGGCGCGTGGTGTCGAAACATGGAGTATCAGTGGACGGCGTGAAGATTGAAGCAATCTGAAGTTGGGAACAGCAAAAGTCGGTGTAAGAAATCGTAGCTTTTTAGCTTTACAGGTTTGGTTATTATCGGAGATTAGTGGAAGGTTTTCTCGAATCGCTACTCCATTAACTTCGGCTAACTTCGGAAGGATACAAAATTCGTTTGGAGGCGAAGAATCGAGAAGAGTTTTCAAGAGCTTAGAGGAGACTTATTTGGCTTTGTTTAACAATACCATCTGGTTCGGATGGATTTGTTATCTCTGATGATGCTTGAGGCAAAGGGTTAGGATGTGTTCTCATGCTGGCGTGGGAAAGTCATAGCTTTATGCCTCGCGACAACTTAAAGAGTATGAGAGGAATTATCCTACTCGTGATCTAGAGTTAGCGCCCGATCGTTTGCGCTAAAGATATGGAGCCTTTATCTATATGGGGAGAAAGTGGAGATATATTGAGACCATAAAAGCCTTAAATATTTCTTCACTCAAAAAAAGAACTCGACATGCTGGCGTGACGTTGGCTCGAGCTATTGAAGACTACGACCACACTATTGATACCATCTGGAAAAGCGAGCGTGGTGGCGGCGCGTTGAGTAGAAGATCATATCACGGGAATGAGTGCGATGATGTCAAGTATATCGCGTAGAGCCGACTTTAATAGAAAAAGTTAAGGTTGCTCGAGCCATGGGCAGGAGGGTGATCGTATGAAGAAGAAAGTCAAGAAGGAGCTATTAGGGGCGAGAATTGATGAAGAAGGAATACTTGAGTCCACTCCGGACTTTGTGTTCCTAACGACTACGATTTGAAGTACAAGATTATGATGGAGGCACACTGATACACCATTTGCAATCCATCACGGAAGTACTAAAATGTATCGTGATCTTGACATACATTTTGGTGGAACAATATGAAGAGAGATTGCAAAGTTTATCTCGATGTGTTTAACTTGTCAGCGTGTAAAGGCGGAGCATCTAGTACTAAGGGTCCGTTGCAACCACTTGAGATTCGAAATGGAAGTGGGAACACATTACCATGGATTTCGTTCTGGGTCTTCCTACGGTTTCTCAAAGGCATCAATCTTTATTTGGGTTATTGTTGATAGATTAACCAAAGTACGCTCATTTCTTGCCGTCGGAGACTTATTCCTTGAGCGTCTTTGCTAGTATATGCGTGAATGAGATTGTGAGGTTGCATGGCATGCGGTATCCATAGTTTGGATCGTGACCCAAGATTCACTTCAAGATTTTGGGTTAGCTTGCAAAAAGCTATGGAGCGCAGATTTACGATTGATTCGGCATACCATCCTCAAGCAGACGGACAATCGAGAGAGGACTATTCAAACTCTTGAAGATCTATTAAGACTACGTGTCCTAGACTTCAAAGGCGGTTGGGATAAGTATTTACCATTGGTGGAATTCTCCTACAACAACAGTTATCGAGCGAAGTATAGGTGTGGCTCCATTTGAAGCATTATATGGGCGAAAGTGTCGCGCTCTCGATATGTTGGGATGAGGTGGGTGAAGCAACATTGTTGGGACAGAGTTGAAATACGTATGACTCTAGAAAAGATCCAAATGATTGACCAGCGTATACAAAGCGGCACAAGATCGACAAAAGAGTTATGCGGATCTTCATCGAAAGGGCGTGGAATTTAGTATAGGGGATCGTGTATTGTTGCGAGTTGCTCCATGGAAGGGAGTTACAAGATTTGGGAAGAGAGGAAAGCTCGATCCACGATTTATTGGTCCATTTCAAATTCTTGGTGGAAGTAGGAAATGTAGCCTATAGACTCGCGTTACCTCAAAGTATGTCTCGTGTTCATAATGTGTTTTCACATATCGTGCCGTAAATATGTGAAAGACCCGAACCACGTTATAGAGTTAGAAGCAGGACGAGATAGCAGAAGACTTAGCGTATGAGGAGGTACTGTCAAGATCTTGGATAGGAAGGAGCATGTCCTACTGCATGCATGAAGGTCGTACCACAAGTTAAAGTTTTGTGGAGGAATCATCTTTATAGAGAAATGACACAGGAATTGGAAAGCGGAAATGAAAGCGAGGTATCTCACCTTTTTGAAACACCAGTCGTCGTCGATTTCGAGGACGAAATTTCATAAGGAGGGAGGTTTGTAAGACCCCAACTTATTATTAATGAAATTTAATTTTCTCTATTTATTATTTTGAAATAGTAAGGGTTGATTTGATTAATGTGGATAGTTATGGGTAAAATCATGAAATATTTCAAAATAAGCAAGTGGTTATAAAATATTCATTGTTGTGTGGGGAATATTCGTTTGGTCGTGGAATATTTTCTTTGTCGGGGAATATTAAATAAATGACAGTAGTGACCATTATGTGGGCCCATATGGAAAGCGATTGGATGAAGAAAGCGACAAATATAAGTTGTTTAAAAATAGCGGCGTAGTTATTCTGAATTATCTTGTTAAAATACTAAATTGGTTAAAAACACGGTAGCTTTGCGGTATTGCACGATTATTGATTCTTACGTGAAGGCACTACTTTCGATAATGGTTACGATAATTCTTTATTATTATTTTATTTTATTGATTTAATAATTCTTTGCGTTGATATTTTATATTCTTTGTTGTTTGATAATTGTCATTACTACGGTATTTTTCATTATCGAAGCGATAATTCATATTATCTGAATAATATTATTAGATAACATTATTGGCGATGTCTAGAAAGTTACATACAGGAGAGGTTTGGTCACACTAATTTACTTGCGCGATGAGGAGAAATTCTTATTGAAGCCCCCCTTTCACAGGAGGCTGCACGGTTGTCGATATTGTGATTACGTAATATTATTTGTGAATAATTAATTATTGATTCATATGATGAGAAAATATTGATTTTATGTGGATATAGATGGAAAATTTTTAATGTGACAATTGTTGAAAATTGAAATTTTATCTTTTACGATAAAATAATTCATTTAAATATATTATTATATTTTAATAATATAATAATGGTGATATTTTACAACGAATGTGGGATATATGAGTATCTGAGGAGGAAGAGTATTTTTGTTGCAATAAATGTTTAAAACATATTAAACATGTCGGTGGACCCCATTTATTGGTGAAATTTGATTATAGCTTTGTAAAATCCTCCGTTTGTGGATTTGGTCAATTTTTATTTGGAATTTGGAAAAACTTTCTTCTGCAAAAGTTGTAGAAATTGAATTTCTATAAAAAATTCATGAGATTTGAATTTTTACGACAAAAGGGCTATTTATTATGAATTATTGAAGTTAGAAGCTCAAAATAATTGATTTTGGAAGTTTAAATTATTTTAAATTAGAAAAACGTTTTTTCTTACTTTTTCTAGAAGGTGGCATGTGTTTATTGAAATTTGAAATCAGATTTCAAAAGTAGGCGTAGGAATTTTTGATATATATAATAATATTATATTAAATTTTACTACTTTTTGTTTACAGCGATTTTCTATAAATAGGGTCTTGGGTTAGAATTGAAAAATACACAGAAGCTGAAGTTTTTCTCTCTCTATATTATCGGCGTATTCTTGTGAGTATTTTGAGTATACTTTGAGTATTGCTTTATCTGGTGCAAGTTCAAGTCATGCTTTATATCAGGTGTTTTATTTAGAAATCTTGTCTTTGTGAGGTAAGGGATATTATTTTTTTTCGTAATGATATTATTTCTTCAATATCATTATGTTGAAATATTGATCTGAAGTTTTTATCAAATTTGGAACTTTTGGTGTCGAGATTACTATTCACGTATCTGGCCTTTATTATTCATCGTATCTGATCTTATTCACGAATCTGACCATCTTATTCATGAAAAATGAAAAATTTTCTTTTTCGTCCAAAATATCTATATTGTGGATACTAGCTTTGATTGTATCCATGTTTTGATCATTCTTGAATTTTACACCACTATAATTATTTTTGAGGTATTTTTGGACATGGATAAAACAAAGTACGAATCCTTAATCCTTAATCCTTGTCATTTTGTTTCCTTTGGATTCGTTTCTTTAAAAATATTTTCATCATCCTCGGTCTTAAATGATGATATTATTGAATATCTTTGGCTTTTGTAGTGCAAAGATGAATGATTTCGAAGAATATCTTTGGCCGTAGTGCTGAAGATGAGCAGTGTTTAGATGAACATGACCCGGTGATGAATATCTTTTGGCTGTAGTGCAAAGATGAATATTTGATTCGGATATATATTGATTGATGTTCTGGGGATAAAAGATGAGCGATGAACTTTTAAATTCATACATAGAAGATAGTAGTTTGCATTCTCTCTTAACTCTTCTAATGAATTATTATTTCAGCTGCGAATATTGATTTAAAATTTGTTGTCTATTGTATTCTATTAGATTTTTCCTGTTGAAGACTAACGATAATTTGTTGTATATTATCTTAGTCATAATATTATTCTTCTTGGGCTAGTTGAGCTCACCCTTTTCCTTTTTGTTCCATTTTTTTCTTCTCGGGAGGCGAGAATATAGCGAGTGCAAGTCGGGGTATGGAATGAAGGTTCTAGAGAGAGTTGTTTAGTAGTCCTCACCATTTTTGTAAAATAATGTATCAATAAATGTGATGAGGATTTATTTGAGTATAGATATTATGCAGAAGATAATATTTGTATTCAAACTCACAGTTTTCTTGTTGTAATAATAAAGTTGTAGTTGTTTACGTACCATGTATTGTATTTCGAGAATGGGTGATGTATACCTATTTTGGATTTGGACAGATTATGATTATGAGTTATTCATATGATTGTGAAGAAAATTGATTGATGATGTTAGGATAAAACATCCATTTATTGGACTTTTAACATGAGAAGATAATAGATTTTATGTTACCATTTGTGAATTTAGAATATGATGGATTGTCGAGACCCCAAATTATTAATAAATGAAATTTATTTTCCTCTATTTATTATTTTGAAATAGTAAGGGTTGATTTGATTAATGTGGATAGTTTATGGGTAAAATCATAAATATTTGAATAAGCAAGTGGTTATAAAATATTCATTATTGTCGGGGAATATTCGTTTGGTGCGTGGAATATTAAATCTTTGTCGGGGAATATTAAATGCGACGGTAGCTTGATCTTTTTATGGGCCCATAATGAAAGCGATTGGATGAAAGAAAGCGACAAATATAAGTTGTTTATAAATACTTGGCGTAGTTATTTACAGATTATCTTGTTGGAATACCGGTGGTTAAAAAACACAATATCTGGCGTTGTTGAGCAGTAGCACACGGTATTGCACCAATTATTGATTCTTACGTGAAGGCACTACTCGATAATTATTACGATAATTCTTATTCGATATTTTATTTTATTGATTGATAATTCTTTGCGTTGATATTTTATATTCTTTGTTGTTTTGATAAATTGTCATTTACGGTATTTTCCATTATCGAAGCAATAATTCATATTATCTGAATAATATTATTAGATAACATTATTGGCGATGTCTAGAAAGTTACATACAGGAGAGGTTTGGTCACTAATTGCGGCGCCCGATGAGAGATTCTTATTGGAAAGCCCCCTCTTTCACAGGAGCGGCACTGGTTGTCGATATTGTGATTCTGTAATATTATTTGTGAATAATTAATTATTGATTTATATGATGAGGAAAATATTGATTTTATGTGGATATAGATGGAAAATTTTTAATGTGACAATTGTTGAAAATTAATATTTTATCTTTTACGATAAAATAATTCATTTAAATATATTATTTTAATAATATATTAATGGTGATATTTTTATAATGAATGTGGGATATATATGAGTATATGAGGAGGAAGAGTATTTTTGTGGCATTAAATGTTTAACACATATTTTGTGTGTTGGTGGACCCCAATTATTGTGAAATTTGATTATAGCTTTTTGTAAAATCAAATGGTTTGTGGATTTGGTCAATTTACATTTGGAATTTGGAAAAACTTTCTTACGCAAAGTTGTAGAAATTGAATTTTCTATAAAAAGTCGCGAGATTGAATTTTTACGATAAAAGGGCTATTTATTATGAATTATTGAAGTTCGAAGCTAGAAATAATTGATTTTGGAAGTTTAAATTATTTTTAATTAGAAAAACGTTTTTTTTACATTTTGGGACTCATTTAACATGTGTTAGGATTGCTGATTTGAGATTCTAAAAGGTGTGCGTGTAAATTTTTATAATATATATAATATTATTATATTAAATTTTACTACTTTGGTGTTGTTAAGCATTTTCTATAAATAGGTCTTAGGTTAGAATTGAAAATCACACGAAAGCTGAAGTTTTTTCTCTCTCTATATTATCGGCGTATTCTTGTGAGTATTTTGAGTATACTTTGAGTATTGCTTTATCTCGGTGCTGAGTTCAAGTCATAGCTTTATATCAGGTGTTTATTTAGAAATCTTGTCTTTCGAGGTAAGGGATGTTATTTTATTAGAAAATGATATTATTTCTTGATATCATTATCTTTGAAATATTGGTTGGAAATTTTTATCAAATTTGGAACTTTTTTCATGTGGGGTTTTATTATTCATGAGTTCTTATTCACGAGTTCTTATTCATGAGTTCTTATTCATGAGTTCTTATTCACGATTCTTATTCACGAGTTCTTATTCACGAGTCTTATTCAGTGAAGCGTGAAGATGTTTTTTGAAATTTCTATCTTTTGGTGTCGAGATTCTTATTCACGTATCGGCCCTTATTCGCGTATCTGACTTATTCACGAATCTGACCTTATTCATAGAAAAATGAAATTTCTTCTTTTTTTGTCCAAAATATCTATTATGGATACTAGCTTTGATTGTATCCGTGTTTTGATCATTCTTGAATTTTACTCCACTATGATTATTTATGAAGTATTTTTGAACTTGGATTAAAAAAAATCTGAATCCTTAATCCTTAATCCTTTCTTTTTTGTTTCCTTTGGATTCGTTTTCTTTAAAATATTTTTCATCATCCTCGGTCCTAAATGATGATATTCTTGAATATCTTTGGCACTGTAGTGCGAAGATGAATGATTTCTTGATGAATATCTTTGGGCGTAGTGCAAAGATGAGCAGTGTTGAGATGAACATGACCCTCTTGATTAATATCTTTGGCGTAGTGCAAAGATGAGCAGTGTTTAGATGAACATGACCGGTGATGAATATCTTTGGCACTGTAGTGCAAAGATGAATATTTGATTCGAGATATATATTGATTGATGTTACTGAGGGGATAAAATATCGACGATGAACTTTTAATTCATATATAGAAGATAGTAGTTTGCATTCTCTACTTAACTCTTCTAATGAATTATTGTTTTCATTATTGCGTTATTGATTTAAAAGCTGGTTGTCTATTTGTATACTATTAGATTTTTCCTGTTGAAGACTAACGATAATTTGTTGTATATTATCTTAGTCATAATATTCTTCTTGGGCTAGTTGAGCTCACCCTTTTCCTTTTTGTTCCATTTTTTTCTTCTCGGGAGGCGAGAATGTAGCGAGTCTTAGTCGGGGTATGGAATGAAGGTTCTAGAGAGAGTTGTTTAGTAGTCCTCACCATTTTTGTAAAATAATGTATAAATAATTATGATGAGGATTTATTTGCGTATGGATATTATCTAGATGGCAATAATTGTATTTAAACTCACGATATATATGTTTATATTGTGCACGACAAATGTATTAATAAAGTTGTAGTTATTTACGTACCATGTATTTGGCGACTCGAGAATGGGTTGGATGGAATGGACCTATTTTGGGGGCGTCGTCGGTTAGTATCGAGCTTAGGGATATGATCTCTGGCGGAGATCGGGGGGAATAGAAACTAGGAGGGAGGCGAGTAAATCCTTCCAGCTAGTGTGTCTACTAAGCTTATTTGTTAGTTGGTTAGTATATAGGGATATTATGTGATATATTGATTTCCTTAATTAACCCTTGTTTTATGGCGGTATTTGAGAATGTCGTGAGAATATTAATGATTGGAGTAAATGAGGCCAAGTGGAGATACTGTCTTACCAGCGAGGAGAGCGTGCAGCAGTGGTGATGTACCTCTGTGAACAACACCAGCTGGCGAGATGATGAGCGAGGGGATGTTTAGAAGCTTTTTGCGGTTCATGCAAAATCGAGACGAGGAGACTTCGTGTTCAAAATGAGGAGAAATGATAGCAATTCACGGGTGGTCAAAAGCGAGTTGAAAAGTTGGGACCACGAGTGCAGGGAAGCGGATCCGATTAAAGGCGGAGGCGTGGGTTGAAACAAATACCAAGATATTCGATGTCTTGGGATGCGGCGGAGAACGAAAGTTCCATTCGCTACTTTTATGTTAAAGTGGCGAGGCTGATTCTTGGTGGGAATCGTGAAGCGTACCCATCGTTGCTTTCGGTATGTCGTGGGAGAGCGTTTGAAAGCAGTTCGATGACAAGTACTTCCACGAAAGTATTCGTCGTATGAAGGAAGTGGAGTTTATTAGATTGGGCGAGAATAACATGGCGGGTGTCGGTCTGGCGAAGTTAGCGGAGTTATCGAGTTTGCACCTCATTTGGTGGAGAATGAGAGCATTATATAGCGGATGTTTACGAGAGGTTTGAAACCCGGCATCGTCGATATCTCATTTCTCATAAATTTTCTCTCTACCGGATGTTGTCAGCGAGGCTCGGTTGTTAGGCGAGATATTGAAATACGTTCAGCCAGGGACCATATAACGAGGATCATCTAGAAGAATGATCATCGAGAATAGCGATAACCGGCGGAGAAAAAGAGAATACGGACAAAGCGGTAACCACTACTGGTGGTAATCGTGGCCGTGAAAATAGAAAAAGCGAGTCGGGAGGAGATTTTAAAAAGGAGATTCAACAGCGACCATGTGAAGGCGTCGGCTTGATGCAATTTGGTTCGAGGAGAGAAAGACCACCGGTCGTATATGTTACAAATCTTGGGAAGAGGACATATCATTAAGCGCCCTGCAGCAGTTTAAGGTATGCTATAATTGTGGAAAAGAAGGACATATCGCTCGAGTTATGCGATATCGAACCAGATCCGGCGAGAATGGTGACTCGAAAAGGATGTCGAGAAAAGTCGAAAGTCAGCGGTTCTGGAAGGCGTTTGTCGTGGCCGGTCAAAATCACGAGGAACGAGCGAAGTTAGCAGGTTAGTTAATTATAAATTCTTGCGAAGTTTATACCTTACTGAATCTGGGTTCTACCCATTCTTTTATCTCTCTTGCTTGCGCTCAGCGTTTGAACTTGACTACGGAGAATTAGACTTTGACCTATTTATGGAACTCAGTTAGGAGAAACTTTCATTACATCAGTTGTTTAGAAATCTTGCTTGATTGAGGTTGGCTTTATCACATTACATTAACCTTATTTCTATAGAGATATTTGCTTTTGATGTGATTTTAAGGTTAACTACTCATAAATGCAAAATTGATTACTTTTCGTAAGGTTGTTAGTTTTCATATTCTAAGCAACTTTGTTATTGAATTCAAACAATCAAACCATTGTAGTCAAACATTTTCATATCAAGCCATGAAGTCATTCGTTTATTACGGATGTCGAGTTTTCTTAGTCCGTGTTATGGATTTGAATAAAGAACACGTCGATTTGAATAATATTGTTGTTATTATTGATTTTTCTGGCGTATTTCTGAAGAATTTCTTGGTTTACTCCAAAAAGCGATATTAAATTTTGTATCGACTTTGAACCGGTACAAAACTCATTTCTAAAATCTCATATCGAATGGCTCTATTGAACTTGAGGAGTTAAAAATTCAACTATAAATTTGGTACTGAGCCTTTATCTGGTGACTTCCTTTGTGGAATGCAAAGCGAGGACTCTCGTAGGGGACACCATATTAGATGCGATAGTAAAGCGATAGGTGTCATTGTAGCGTCTTATCAAGGTTGGGATATGAGTCGCGATTGAGAACAACCTAAGTCGGTAATCGAAATCGTAGCTTTCTAGGCTTAGTTGGTTATTATCGGAGATTCGTTGAAGGATATTCTCGAATCGCTATTCCATTACTTTGGTGACTCGTAGAGATACAAAATTGAATGGAAGCGAGGAATGTGGGAAGAGCTTGAAGAACTCGAGAGGAGACTCATTTGACACGTGTTACGACCATGCCATCTGGAAAAGCGAGCGTGGTAGGTGGCGTGTTGAGTAGAAGATCATTATCTACAAATCTGAGTGCGATATTGTCAAAGACTCATTTCAGTATAATTTACAAATAATAGAGATGGAGATGAAAACTCTAGGTACCGCGTGATGATATCTGAGTATAATCGACTTTAATCGATAAAGTTAAAAAGTTATTCAAGCTACACTGGGGGTGATGAATTTGAAGAAGGAGGTGCGAAGTTGTTATTTCAAAAGCGAGAATCGGTGAGGTGAGGAAAGCTCGAACCTTGATTTATTAATCCATTTGAAATTCTCGATCGAATAGGAGGCTGTGGCCTATAGACTCGTTTTACCTTGAAGTATATGGCGTGTTCATAGCGTTTTTCACGTATCGATGTTACGTAAATATGTGGACGACCGAACCACGTCATTGAGTTAGAAGCCGGACGAGATAATAGAAGACTTAACGTCACGAGGAGGTACTGTCAAGATCTTGGATAGGAAAGAACATGTCCTATGTCAGGGTTATACCACAAGTTAAAGTTTTGTGGAGAAACCATCTTTATTGAGGAAATGACACAGGAGTTGGAAGCGGAAATGAAAGCGAGGTATTCTCATCTTTTGAAAACACCGAGTGCGTCGTCGATTTCGAGGGCGAAATTTCATAAAGGAGGGAGGTTGTAAGACCCCAAATTATTAATAAATGAAATTTATTTTCCTCTATTTATTATTTTGAAATAGTAAGGGTTGATTTGATTAATGTGGATAGTTATGGGTAAAATCATAAATATTTTGAATAAGCAGTGGTTATAAAATATTCATTATTGTCGGGGAATATTAGTTTGGTGGTGGAATATTAAATCTTTGTCGGGGAATATTAAATGCTGACGGTAGCGATCTTTTATGGGCCCCATGTGAAGCGATTGGATGAAGAAAAGCGACAAATATAAGTTGTTTATAAATAACGGCGTAGTTATTACAGATTATCTTGTTGGAATACCGTTGGTTAAAACACACTATCTGGCGTTGTTGAGCGGTAGCACGCGGTATTGCACCAATTATTGATTCTTACGTGAAGGCACTACTCGATAATTATTACGATAATTCTTATTCGATATTTTATTTTATTGATTGATAATTCTTTGCATTGATATTTTATATTCTTGTTGTTTTGATAAATTGTCATTTACGGTATTTTCCATTATCGAGCAATAATTCATATTATCTGAATAATATTATTAGATAACATTATTGGCGATGTCTAGAAAGTTACATACAGGAGAGGTTTGGGTCACTAAATTAATTGCTGGCGCGATGAGGAGAAATCCTTATTGGAAAGCCCCTCTTTCTGAGAGCGGCTTTGGTTGTCGATATTGTGATTACTGTAATATTATTTGTGAATAATTAATTATTGATTTATATGATGAGGAAAATATTGATTTTATGTGGATATAGATGGAGAAAATTTTTAATGTGACAATTGTTGAAAATTAATATTTTATCTTTTACGATAAAATAATTCATTTAAATATATTATTTTAATAATATATTAATGGTGATATTTTATAATGAATGTGGGATATATGAGTATATGAGGAGGAAGAGTATTTTTGTGGCATTAAATGTTTTAACACATATTTTGTGTGTTGGTGGACCCTGATTATTGGTAGAAATTTGATTATAGCTTTGTAAAATCGCTTGGTTTATGGATTTGGTCAATTTACATTTGGAATTTGGAAAAACTTTCTTACGCAAAGTTGTGAGAATTGAATTTTCTATAAAAAACTCGCGAGATTGAATTTTCTGATAAAAGGGCTATTTATTATGAATTATTGAGTTTCGAAGCTCAAAATAATTGATTTTTGGAAGTTTTAAAATATTTTTAATTAGAAAAACGTTTTTTTACATTTTTTGGGACTCATTTAACATGTGTTAGGATTCTTTGATTTGAGATGCTAAAAGTGTGCGTAGAAGATTTGTAATATATATAATATTATTATATTAATTTTTACTTTGGTGTTCTAGCATTTTCTATAAATAGGGTCTTAGGTTAGAATTGAAAATCACACGAAGCTGAAGTTTTCTCTCTATATTATCGGCGTATTCTTGTGAGTATTTTGAGTATACTTTGAGTATTGCTATAGGGTGCTGAGTTCAAGTCATAGCTTTATATCAGGGTGTTTGACTAGAAATCTTGTCTTTCGAGGTAAGGGATGTTATTTTATTGAAAATGATATTATTTCTTGATATCATTATCTTTGAAATATTGGTTGGAAATTTTTATCAAATTTGGAACTTTTTTTCATGTGGGGTTTCTTATTCATGAGTTTCTTATTCACGAGTTCTTATTCATGAGTTCTTATTCACGATTCTTATTCACGATTCTTATTACTATTATTCACGAAGCGTGAAGATGATTTTTTGTGAAATTTCTATCTTTTGGTGTCGGAGATTACTATTCACGTATCTGCACTTTATTCACGTATCTGACCTTTATTCACGAATCGACCTTATTCATAGAAAAATGAAATTTCTTCTTTTTGTCAAAATATCTATTATGGATACTAGCTTTGATTGTATCCATGTTTTGATCATTCTTGAATTTTACACCACTATGATTACTTATGAAGTATTTTTGAACTGGATTGTTTAAAATCTGAATCCTTAATATTGTTCTTTTGTTTCCTTTGGATTCGTTTCTTTAAAAATATTTTCATCATCCTCGGTCTTAAATGATGATATTATTGAATATCTTTGGCTGTAGTGCAAAGATGAATGATTTCTTGATGAATATCTTTGGCGTAGTCTGAAGATGAGCAGTGTTGAGATGAACATGACCTAGGTGATTAATATCTTTGGGCGTAGTGCAAAGATGAGCAGTGTTTAGATGAACATGACCCGGTGATGAATATCTTTGGCTTTGTAGTGCAAAGATGAATATTTGATTCGAGATATATATTGATTGATGTTCTGAGGGGATAAAATATCGACGATGAACTTTTAAATTCATATATAGAAGATAGTAGTTTGCATTCTCTACTTAACTCTTCTAATGAATTATTATTTTTCATTGCGATTATTGATTTAAAATTGGTTGTCTATTGTATTCTATTAGATTTTTCCTGTTGAAGACTAACGATAATTTGTTGTATATTATCTTAGTCATAATATTCTTCTTGGGCTAGTTGAGCTCACCCTTTTCCTTTTTGTTCCATTTTTTCTTCTCGGGGAGGCGAGAATGTAGCGAGTAGTCTTAGTCGGGGTATGGAATGAAGGTTCTAGAGAGAGTTGTTTAGTAGTCCTCACCATTTTTGTAAAATAATGTATAAATAATTATGATGGGGATTTATTTGCGTGTATATTATACAGAATGACAATAATTGTATTTAAACTCACAGTTATATATGTTATATTTTGCACGACAAAATAATAAAGTTGTAGTTATTTACGTACCATGTATTTGGCGACTCGAGAATGGGTTGGATGGAATGGACCTATTTTGGGCGTTATACACACAACTGAGAATTATGATATCTCTCAAGACACTAGACATCACATCCTCCATTGTTGACCTTGTGAACACGTACATTGACTCTCACGCCTGAGCGATCCCACGGCGGTCCGGTCGTCAAGCTTGTGGACGTTGGAGAAGATCTTGACGTTAACAATCTCTTAATTTGGGAGTTTTGATTCTTTTTATATAGAGAATTATTTTCGTTTTTGGTTATGGAAATTGCACATATAGTATACTAATTAGATGTAGGATGCAGTATGTCTCGGACGGGTGTTTGGTGATTATTTTATTTTTCTGCTCATCTAATGAAAGATTATAATTTAAATTTTATTTTTAAATAGCCTAAGAATTCCTTAAACTCTAGTATAAACTTTTCTCTTTTCGATCGAATGAATTAATCTTTCCCGATATTGTTCTAAAAATTTGTCAAAAATAAGATATTTCCAACCTCCACGTGAGTTTCTATAAGCGGTTCAAGTAGACCACATAGACGGACAAGACAGGCTTCTACTACTAGTACTAGGCATAACGTAAGGATTCATTATTTATTTTTATTTTACTAAATAAAACAAAATAAAGAAAAGGAGAGGTTGTGGGAGAAAATAGGATTCGGTTACTATAAAGTTAATTTTAATAATATTTTTATATAAATTTTGAAACGTTTTCAAACTATGTAGAGTCGCAAGATACAGTTGTCTTCTCTTAATGGTACAGTCAAAAGAAACACTCCAATGGTCAATAAATATTTTCTTTTACTAATGTATTTTGACCTCTCTAAAAACGTTTTGATTCCGTCACTGTTCATAATAAGTTGGTTAATTGATTAATACTGTGACGCCCCCAAAATAGGTATACATCACCTATTCTGAGTTGTCAATACATGAATGCGAAAGCAACTACAACTTTATTATTACATTGAGAAAAGCGTGAGTTTGAATACAAATATTATCTTCTAGACAATATCTATACTCAAATAAATCCTCATCACATTTATTGATATATTATTTTATAAAAATGGTGAGGACTACTAAACAATCCTTTCTAAAACCTTCATTCCATACCCAGGCTTCGTACTTTCATTATATTCTCGCCTCACGAGAAGAAAAAATGGAACAAAAAGGAAAAGGGTGAGCTCAACTAGCCCATAAAGAATATTATGACTAAGATAATATACAACAAATTACCGTTAGTCTTCACGAGGAAAAATCTAATAGAATACTGATAGACAACAAATTTTAAATCAATATTAGCAATGAAATAATAATTCATTAGAAGAGTTAAGTAGAGAATGCAAACTACTATCTTACATGTATGAATTTAAAAGTTCATCGTCTATCTTTTATCCTGTAACATCAATCAATATACATCGGAATCAAATATTCATCTTTCCACTACGGGGCAAAGATATTCATCGGTTGGTCACGTGATCATCTAAACACTGTTCATCTTTCCACTACTGACGAAGATATTCTTGAAATCATTCATCTTTGCACTACTGGCCAAAGATATTCAATAATATCATCATTTAAGGCGAGGATGATGAAAAAATATTTTAAAAAAGCGAATCCGATTGAAACAAAATGACAAGGATTAAGGATTAAGGATTCGTACTTTTGTTTTATCCATGTTCAAAAATACCTCAAAAATAATCATAATGGTGTAAAATTCAAGAATGATCAAAACATGGATACAATCAAAGCTAGTATCCGAATAGATATTTTGGACAAAAGAAGAAATTTTTTTTTTAAATTGAATAGTGTATGAATAGTCATAGATATCGTGAATAGTAACTCAGACACCAAAAGATAGAAATTCCAAAAAACATCTTCACGCTTCATGAATAGTACTCGTGAATAGTAACTCGTGAATAGTAACTTCGTGAATAGTAACTCGTGAATAACCCGACATGAAAAAGTTCCAAATTTGATAAAAAGTTCAACCAATATTTCAAAGATAATGATATTGAAGAAATAATATCATTTGAGATGAAAATAACATACCTTACCTCGAAGATTAGTACTTACAAATTTGGAATCACAAGGGTATAGTCTTTGAAGGAACTTGCAATCTAACAATACTCAAAGTATACTCACAAGAATACGCTCAATATATCGAGAGAGAAATAGAGAGAAACTTCAGTTTTTGGTGTGTTTTTTAATTCTAACCTAAGCACCCTATTTATAGGAAAATGCTTAGAACACCAAAAGAGAAAATTAAATATAATATTAATATATTTTTCACATTTTCTTTAGCCCACCTTATACAACTGATCTCAGCCCATTTGAATCACATGTGAGGCCAACTTAGTTGCAAAAAGCATTTTTCTCAAAATAATTAACTAAAACTCCCAAAAATTAATTATTTCGGAACTTCGGAATTTCAATAATTCATAATAAATAGCCCTTTCATCAGAAAATTCGAATCTCGTTAGTTTTTATAGGAAATTCAATTCTCTACAACTTTGCGAAGAAAGTTTTCCAAATTCCAAATAGAAATTGACCGAAATCTACAAAGCAGGCGATTTTACATTTATAATCAAATTTTGATCAATAATTGTGTCCGCCAACACACAAAAAACATGTGTTAAACATTTAATGCCACAAAAATACTCTTCCTCCTCATATACTCATATATCCCACATTCAATATATCATCGTTAATATATTATTAAAATAATATATTTAAATGAATTATTTTATCGAGAAAAAGATAAAATATTAATTTTCAACAATTGTCACATTAAAATTTTCTCCATCTATATCCTCATAAAATCAATATTTTCCTCATCATATAAATCAATAATTAATTATTCATAAATAATATTACGAGAATCACATTATTGTGACGAGCAGGTTCAGGGATAGAGGGGGCTTTCGATAAGAATTTCTTCTTCTTGGTAGCATGATTAGGTGACCAACCCTCCTTAAGGCGAACTTTTAGACATTGCCAATAATGTTATCTAATAATATTATTAGGATAATATGAATTATTGCTTCGATAATGAAAAATTTGTGTAATGACAATTATTGAAACAACAACAATATAAAATATCAACCTTGACAATTATTAACTCAATAAAAAAATTTGAGCGGTAATTCACGTAACCATTATTGAGTAGTGCCTTTCTACGTAAGAATCAATAATTGGTGCAATATCGGTGTCTTCTTGTGTTTTAACCACCGGTATTTTAACGATATTAATGAGTAACAACCATAGATTATTTTTAAACAACTTATATTTGTCGTTTTCTTCATCCAATCGCTTTTTAGTTATGGGGCCCACACATGTTTTGCTTGGTAGTCATGCGAATATTCCCAAGACAAGCGATCACGAATATTCTCCAAGCGAAACAACAATGAATATTTTATAACCACTTGCTTATTTTGAAATATTTGCGTATTTTACCCCTAACTATCCACATTAATCAAATCAACCCTTACTTATTTCAAAATAATAAATAGAAAATTAAATTTCATTAATAATAAGTTGGGGTCTTACAACCTCCCTCCTTATGAAATTTCGTCCTCTCGAAATTGACGTCACATTACTGGTGTTTGAAAAGGTGAGGATACCTCGCTTTCATTTCCGTTTCAATTCGGTCATTTCTCTATAGCATGATTCCTCCACAAAACTTTAACTTGTGGTATGACCTTTCTTAGCGTGGGACATGCTCCTTCTATCCAAGATCTTGGCGGTACCTCCTCATACGTTGAGTCTTTGGCTATCTAAATCAGGTTCTAACTCTATAACGTGGTTCGGGTCTTTCACATATTCTGAAATACTGAGATATGAAACACATTATGAACACGAGACATACTCGGAGGTAACGCGAGTCTATAGGCTACATTTTCTACTCGGTCAAGAATTTGAAATGGACCGATAAATCGTGGATTGAGCTTTCCTCTCTTCCCAAATATTGTAACTCCCTTCCATGGAGCAACTCGCATGACAATACATGATCCCCTACACTAAATTCCACGTCCTTTCGATGAAGATCCGCATAACTCTTTTGTCGATCTTGTGCCGTTTGTATCGTTGTCGAATCATTTGGATCTTTTAAAGTAGTCATACGTACCAACTTCGGGTCCCAACGGTGTTGCTTCACCCACCTCGTCCCAACATCTTTGGAGAAGCGACACTTTCGCCCATATAATGCTTCAAATGGAGCCACACCTATACTTGCACGATAAGCTGTTGTTGTAGGAAAATTCCACCGATGGTAAATACTTATCCATTGCGCCTTGAAGTCTCAGGACAGAGTCTTAATAAATCTTCAAGAGTTTGAATAGTCCTTTTCGATTGTCCGTCCAGTTTGAGGATGGTATCTTAGAACTAAATCGTAGATCCGTGCCCATAGCTTTTTGCAAGCTAACCCAAAATCTTGAAGTGAATCTTGGGTCACGATCCAAAACTATGGATACTGAGCATGTCATGCAACCTCACAATCTCATTCACGTCACATACTAGCAAGGCGTTCAAGTGAATAAGTCTCCGTGTCGGCAAGAAATGAGCGGACTTGGTTAATCTATCAACAATAACCCAAATAGCATTGATGCCACTGAGAAACCGTAGGAAGACCCAGTGTGAAATCCATGGTAATGTGTTCCCACTTCCATTTCGAGAATCTCAAGTGGTTGCAAGCGGACCCTTAGGTACCGGATGCTCCGCCTTTACACGTTGACAAGTTAAACACATTGAGATAAACTTTGCAATCTCTCTCTTCGTATTGTTCCACCAAAATGTATGTCGAAGATCACGATACATTTTAGTACTTCGAGGATGGATTGCAAATGGTGTATTGTGTGCCTCCATCATAATCTTGTACTTCAAATCGAGTCGTTAGAACACAAAGTCTAGAGTGGACTCAAGTATTCCTTCTTCATCAATTCTCGCTTAGGAATAGCTCCTTCTTGTACTTTCTTCTTCATACGCATCGACTCCGATTCGGTGGGCGAAGCGACCTTAACTTTTTCTATTAAAGTTGGCTCTGTCGTATACTTGACATCATCCTTTTCGTTTCTGCATATGATCTTCTACTCAACGCGTCACTACCACATTCGCTTTTCAGGATGGTATTGAATAGTGTGGTCGTAGTCTTTCAATAGCTCGAGCCAACGTCATTGCCGCGTGTTGAGTTCTTTTGAGTGAAGAAATATTTAAGGCTTTTATGGTGCGAATATATCTCCATTTTCTCCCCATATAGATAGTGCCTCCATATCTTTAAGCGAAAACGATTGCCGCTAACTCTAGATCATGAGTAGGATAATTCCTCTCATACTCTTTAAGTTGTCGTGAGGCATAGGCTATGACTTTCCCACGTTGCATGAGAACACATCCTAACCTTTGCACGAAGCATCATTGTAGATAACAAATTCATCCGAACCGGATGGTATTGTTAGAAACGGTGCCAAAATAAGTCTCTCTTAAGCTCTTGGAAACTCTTCTCGCATTCTTCACTCCAAGCGAATTTTGTATCCTTAGAGTTAGTTGAGTTAATGGAGTAGCGATTCGAGAAAACCCTTCCACGAATCTCCGATAATAACCATTAAGCCCAAAAGCTACGTACTTGATCCACCGACTTGGTTGCTCCCAACTTTGTATTGCTTCAATCTTGGCGGATCAGCAGATACTCCATGTTTCGACACCGCGCCCAAGGAATGCTACTTCTTCAAGCCGAACTCGCATTTCTTCAATTTGGCATATAGTTTGTTTTCACGAAGCCTTTGGAGTACCGACTTCAAATGGTGCTCATGATCTTCACGACTTTTGGAATATATAAGGATGTCATCAATAAAGACAACAACGAACCGATCCAAATATTCCTTGAATACTCGGTTCATCATATCCATGAAAGCCGCTTGAGGAGCATTAGTCAATCGAAAGACATGACTAAGAATTCATAATGCCCATACCGAAGTTCTAAAGGCGGGTCTTTGGAATATCCTCGATTCTAATCTTGTTGATGATATCCGAATGAAGATCGATTTTTGAAAAGAATTGTGCCCTCTAATTGGTCAAACAAGTCGAGGTCAATACGAGGTAGAGGATACCTATTCTTGATGGTGACATGGTTGATTTCGATAGTCAATACTGAAAGTCGCATACTTTAGAAATGGGCTCTTTCTTCTTTACAAATAAAAGCAGGAGCACCCCGAGGAGATGTACTAGGGACGAATGAAATTTATCGATGTCCAACAATCTATAATAAAGTAGTTGGACCTTTAACTCTGAAGTTGATAGGAGCCATTCGATATGGGGTTTTAGAAATGGCTATTAAATTTTGTAAGAAACTAAACATAAATTTAAGAATTATAAAATTGAATTAAACTAAATATTACAAATGTATTCTCATTTAGTTTAAGTTGATACAAGTTCAAAGATCAATAAAGAATTCAACTTCACGTTACGGGGTATCATTAGGGATGTTCTTGAAATCGTCGGGAAAGTCGATAACAACGGGAATATTATTCAAATTTGGCGTGTCATTATTCAAATCCATAACATGGGCTAAGAAAGCTTGACATCCGAATTTTTCAATAAGCGAATAGCTTTATGATTAGATATGATGATGATTGATTTTAATGGTTTAGTTGCTTGAATTCGTCACAATGAGGTTGGTTAGGAATATGAAAACTAACAACCTTACGAAAACAATCAATTTTGGCATGATGAGTAGTTAACCAATCAATCCCTAAAATCACATCAAAAGCAAGTATCTTTAAAGAGATAAGGTCAACGGGTAAGGTAATGGTGCCAACTTGAATCAAACAAGATTTATAAATAGTGGATGTGATGAAAGTTTCTCTAACGGAGTTTCCACAGATAGGTCAAAGTCTAATTTCTCCGAGTCAAGTTTAAGCGTTGAGCACAAGCGGGAGAGATAAATGAATGGGTATAGCACCGGTATCAAGTAAGGTATAAACTTCGCAAGAATTTATAAATAGCTTACCCGTGATCACCTCGTTTGGGTTCTCGCATTTTGACCGATCCACAACAAACGCTTCTTCCGGAATCGTTGACTTTGACTTTTTGGGACATGTCTTTTGAGTCACCGTAGTCCCCATTGAACTAGGTTTATTCTACCGTCTAATCTCGAGCGATATGTCCTTCCTTTCCATAATTATAGCATACCTTGAAGCTGTTGTGGGCGGTTTGGGTGATATGTCCCTCTTTCCGCATTTATAGCATATATGATGGGTGGTCGTTCTCCTCCCTTAGAACCGATTCTTGTCAAACCTTTATCGTCTTCATATAGTAGTTGTTAAATCTCTCTTTTAAAATCTCCTCCTTACTCGCTTCTTCTATTTTCATGGCCATGATTACCACCAGAGTGGTTACCATTTTGTCCGTCTGTTTCTTTCTCCATTTGGTTATCATTATTACATTGATCGCTATCTACAGTACGATCCTGGTTGTGGTCCCTCGGTTGACCATACTCGTTATCTCGCTCTAATAATTGAGCCCACATTTACAACATCTGGATAGAGAGAAAGTTTATGAGAAATGAGATCTTGGCGTATCTGGGTTTCAAACCTCTAAGAAACATCCGCGTCATCGTTCCTCATTCTCCACCAAATGAGGTGCAAACACTGGATAACTCGCAAACTTTGCCTCGTCTTTCGAGACACCGTCGTGTTGTTTTGCTCTAATCGATGAACTCCACTTCCTTCATACGTATAGCCGAACACTTTCGGGAAAGTATTTGTCATTAAATAGTTCTGAAATATTTCCCAAGACATCTTTGAGTGCGGTTTGGATGGGTGCGCTTCACAGACTCCACCGGAGATACGCTTCGCCACGGAACATAAAGGTAGCGAATGGAACCTTACATTGTTCTCGTGCATCCCAAGACATCGAATATCTTGGTAATTTATTTGACCCATGTTTCCTCCGTGATCGGATCTGGTTTTCCTTAAATTCGGTGGTCCCAACTCTTTTGAATCGCTTGCATTTGTGACAACCCGTGAATTACTATCATTTCTCCTCGTATTTTGAACACGAGTCTCCAAATCGATTTTGCATGAGCGCAAAAGCTTCTAAACATCCCGTTCGCTCATCATCTCTTTCGGTGGTGTTGTTCGCGGGAGGAACATTGCCGACTGTTGCACGTTCTCCTCGTTGGTGAGTACAGGCGTCTCCACGGTCTCATTTCCATTGTTAATATTCTCGATCGACATTCTCAAATCTTGTCATAAAACAAGGGTTAATTAAGGAAATCAATATATCACATAATATCCTTATATCTTGACCAACTAAAAAATAAGCTTAGGTAGGACACACTGTGAAGGATTTACTCGTCTCTCCCTCCTAGTTCTATTCCCGATCTCATGGAGATCATATCCCTAAGCTCGATACCATTATGGCGCCCCCAAAATAGGTATACATCACTATTACGAGTTGTCAATACGTGTACGAAACAACTACAACTTTATTATTACAACGACAAAAGCTGTGAGTTTGAATACAAATATTATCTTCTAGACAATATCTATACTCAAATAAATCCTCATCACATTTATTGATACATTATTTTACAAAAATAGTGAGGACTACTAAACAATCCTTTCTAAAACCTTCATTCCATACCCCACAGGCTAAATTTCATTTATATTCTCGCCTCACGAGAAGAAAAATGGAACAAAAAGGAAAAGGGTGAGCTCAACTAGCCAAAGTAAAGAATATTATGACTAAGATAATATACAACAAATTACCGTTAATCTTCAACAGGAAAAATCTAATAGAATACAATAGACAACAAATTTTAAATCAATATTCGCAATGAAATAATAATTCATTAGAAGAGTTAAGTAGAGAATGCAAACTACTATCTTCATGTATGAATTTAAAAGTTCATCGTCTATCTTTTATCCCCAGTAACATCAATCGATATACATACGGAATCAAATATTCATCTTTTGCACTACTGAGCCAAAGATATTCATCGATTAATTCGTGATCATCTAAACACTTGCATTCATCTTTCCACTTCTGACCAAAGATATTCTTAAGAAATCATTCATCTTTGCACTACTGAGCCAAAGATATTCAATAATATCATCATTTAAGGCGAGGATGATGAAAAATATTTTTAAAGAAAGCGAATCCAAAGTGAAACAAAATGACAAGGATTAAGGATTAAGGATCAAGTACTTTGTTTTATCCATGTTCAAAAATACCTCAAAAATAATCATAGTGGTGTAAAATTCGAGAATGATCAAAACATGGATACAATCAAAGCTAGTATCCGAATAGATATTTTGGACAAAAAGAAGAAATTTTATTTTTGATTGAATAGTGCAGAGTATCGTGAATAGTAACTCAGACACCAAAAGATAAAAATTTCACAAAAAAAACATCTTCACGCTTACATGAATAGTACTATGAATAGTAACTCATGAATAGTAACTTCGTGAATAGTAACTCATGAATAGTAACCCCGACATGAAAAAGTTCCAAATTTGATAAAAGTTCCAACCAATATTTCAAAGATAATGATATTGAAGAAATAATATCATTTGAGAAGAAAATAACATCCCTTACCTCGAAAGATTAAGTACTTACAAATTTGGAATCTAAAGGGTATAGTCTTTGAAGGAACTTGCACTACCGTCTAACAATACTCAAAGTATACTCACAAGAATACGCTCAATATATCGAGAGAGAAATAAAGAGAAACTTGGGTTTACGGTGTGTTTTCAATTCTAACATAAGCACCCTATTTATAGGAAAATCTTTAGAAACACCAAAAGCGAAAAATTGAATATAATATTAATATATTTTTCACATTTTCTTTAGCCCACCTTAGACAACTGATCTCAGCCCATTTGAATCACATGTGAGGCCAACTTAGTTGCAAAAAACGTTTTTCTCAAAATAATTAACTAAAACTCCCAAAAATTAATTATTTGAACTTGAACTTCAATAATTCATAATAAATAGCCCTTTCATCAGAAAATTCAAATCTCTTGAGTTTTATAGGAAATTCAATTCTCTACAACTTTGCAGAAGAAAGTTTTTCCAAATTCCAAATAGAAATTGACCGAAATCCACAAACGGGTGATTTCTGGCTATAATCAAATTTGATTCGATAATTGTGTCCACCAACACACAAAACATGTGTTAAACATTTAATGCCACAAAAAATACTCTTCCTCCTCATATACTCATATATCCCACATTCATTATATCATCGTTAATATATTATTAAAATAATATATTTAAATAAATTATTTTATCGAGAAAAAGATAAAATATTAATTTTCAACAATTGTCACATTAAAATTTTCTCCATCTATATCCTCATAAAATCAATATTTTCCTCATCATATAAATCAATAATTAATTATTCATAAATAATATTATGAGAATCACATTATTGAAATGAGGCAGGTTCAAGGGATAGAGGGCTTTCCAATAAAATTTCTTCTACTTTGGTAGCCTTGATTAGGTGACCAAACCTCTCCTTGAAAGAGAACTTTCTAGACATTGCCAATAATGTTATCTAATAATATTATTAGGATAATATGAATTATTGCTTCGATAATGAAAAATCTCGTGTAATGACAATTATTGAAACAACGGTAATATAAAATATCAACGCAAAGCAATTATTAACTCGATAAAATCTTTGAGCGATTAATTCATGTAACCATTATTGAGTAGTGCCTTCTTACGTAAGAATCAATAATTGGTGCAATCTGGTAATCTTCTTGTGTTTTAACCATAGGGTATTTTAACAAAGATAATTGCATAACAACCACATAGATTATTTTTAAACAACTTATATTTATCGTTTTTCTTCATCCAATCGTTTTTCCGTTATGGGGCCCACATTGCATTATTTCCGTCGTCGCATTTAATATTCCCGAAAAGATGCGAATATTCTAAAACAACAATGAATATTTTATAACCACTTGCTTATTTTGAAATATTTGCGTATTTTACCCCTAACTATCTACATTAATCAAATCAACCCTTACTATTTCAAAATAATAAATAGATAAAATTAAATTTCATTAATAATAAGTTGGGGTCTTACAAATACAGTACCGATACGCAGGATAATGTCACCTTCCGACTGCGTGTCGATTATGTATTCATCAAATGACTAAAATTAATTTTATGTTAATCGGTCATGCGAAGGTGCAGTTTCGTGTTGGCTGTTCTTTCTTCTTTTTTCTTGCTAAAAATGACAAGTATTCTTCTCCTCCTTCATTGTCCTTCATTTTTTTTAAATTTAATTTTGTGTTATTTCTATCTAATTTAATAAATTAGTTAAGTTACATCAAACTTAACATAAGACTGTGTCTATTTGGCAGAACTGTGCAGTGCCATATGATGAAGTGTCTTTAAACGTAGAGCATTTTAATAAAGTGGTTTTATTATAAATTTTATAAAAATATAATCTTTTGGCTACAATGAGTATAAAAGTGCTTTTAATTAGAAGTATTAGTGACACATTAAAGATAATTATATGCTATGAGATTTTATTTTCTTTTAATAATTTTAGGATATTTTTGTAATTTGTGATTTAGGGCAAAAGTATAGAATTTCTGTGTTAACTAAAAGTAGTGTTGTTGAATCCAAATCTCTGCTCTTTAAAACTACTTTCGAAAAATTATTAAACACCAGTATATTTTCATATTTTAATTAGAAATGTTTTAAATCCGCCTAAAAGCTCCCCAAACGGCCTTGTAATAAGGTTTTATTGCTTGGTAGTTATTGTTGTGGGTCCAATCTGATAATCAATGCAATCCAACATTATTTAATTACCACTTTTTAGTAAAGGATAATAATATGTATACCAATTATACATACAAAATTATGCACCAAAGGTTTGTTTATGTCAGAATGCCTCTTAATTCACATGTCTTTGATTTGATCAGAGATAAATTGGTAAAAAAAAATTACCTCTTAATACATCTTAATCGCTAAGACAGAAACTCAAACCTTAACTATTAAGAATCGTCTCTTAATAGCTTATTTAAAATTTATGGACAAAAATAGCCTTAATAAATATTGTACTCCTTCAATTTCAAATTCTAAGATCATTCAAAAAAAAAAAATTAAATAACTCTGAGGGTTAAAATGGTAAAATAGTATCATTCAGATGTTTTACACTTTTTAGTTATCAAACAATTTTTTAGATTCAGTTACTATTTTCATTCAGATGATCTGAATGATTACATTATTTCATTCAGTTACTATTTCATTCAAATCTTAATTACTCAGTTTTATCAAACACCATCTAAGAGTCATATATTATTTACCAATAAAAATATGTAAAACATTTAATTTTAGATCTCAATTCTTATTTTTCTTCTTCTTTTTTTAGCTTACTTGAGGGGATGGGGTTTGAACTTAGGATCTCTAGTGTGACGACCCCAAAATAGGTCTATTCCATCCAACCCATTTTGAGTCGCCAAATACATGGTACAGAAACAATTATAACTTTATTAATACAATTGTCGTGCAAGATACAACAACACTTAAACTGTGAGTTTAAATACAAATATATACCAACTATGACTCATGTCCCAACCGTGGATAGCACCTCATAATGACACCTTACATAAAGGTATAGTCGAAAATTGTTTTAGAAATTAAAATCTTTGGGAAGTGCTCAAGGAAACCTTCGTACATAGGAGGTCATGCGTCTAGGTTATGATAGATATCATATGGCCACAGAATTATCCTTGGTTGATTGATAGACCCTGAAAGAAAAATGAGAAGATTACTATCATATTCTTCCCAATGGCGAGTCTTCTCTTGACATATCATTATCTCCACCGTCTCTAATTGAGAATTATACTTCAACCAAACTCCAAGATTATATAGGTAGTGCTCGTATATATACTCAGCAAGTGGATGAGCACAACCCTGTCTTATGATGACACGAGGTGGTATGTCATTAGACATCTTGTATGAGAGTGGCAAAACACCCTTCCAACGTTGGATTCGCCTCACCCTAGTTGATTCACCAAATATAACTACTAAATGATGACCACCGTTCTATTCCCCTGTCATCCCCCGCTCGACCCAGCTACACTCGTATTACCTGAAAGGAATTGTGAAGCAAAAAGGTGAGCACAACTAGCTCAGTAAAGAATATCATGACTAAAGATAAATAAATTATCAATAGCCTTCAACAGTAATAAATCAGAGATTTAGAACATATGGTAGATGATAAAACTTTTCAACCATAGTTCCAGCGGAACGAGCAATCCATTAGAAGAGTCAAATAGACCATAAAATCTATTATCTTCTCCATGTTAAAAGTCCACCAACAATGTTTTATCCTTGTAACATCAATCAACAATTCCTTTTCACAATCATATGAATAACTCATAATCATAATTGTGATTCTAAATTCCTCTTCGCATCCAAGACGAAGATAATTTTCATCACATGTCTTTACCGAAACATCAAAGATCATGGTTATACCAAATCACAGTTCTGCTCATAATCATCTTAATAAATTCATCTTTGCACCACTACCAAAGATATTGACAACAAGTCATCTTTGTACTACGGCCAAAGATATTCAACAACAAGTCATCTTTGCATTCTGAGCCAAAGATATTCTTGAAATCATTCATCTTTGCATTACGAGCCAAAGATATTCAACAACAGTCATCTTTTTACTACTGGGCCAAAGATATTCATATCTCAAAGAAATACATAATCATTTCAGAATTTATATAAACCATAATTATAACCATGTTGATCAATTCACCTTTGCACTTAAGCTAAAGATATTCAATTATAAATTCAATGGTCATGATCATACCAATCACAATTCAACTTTTCACTACTAGCCAAAGAGAACCCTAGTCATGATCATACCAATAATCTACCCATCTTTACACTCCAGTGAAAGAGAATTTCAACATCAGGGTTGTAAAAATGTTATATATGATAATAAAATTAATATAATCAATACATTGTTTTAATCTTCAGAGTAATATTTGTAAGACCCCAAATTATTAATAAATAAAATTTATTTTTCTCTATTTATTATTTTGAAATAGTAAGGGTTGATTTGATTAATGTGGATAGTTATGGGTAAAATCGCATGCAAATATTTGAATAAGCAAGTGGTTATAAAATATTCATTATTGTGGGAATATTCGTTTGGTCGTGGAATATTGCAATGCTTGTGGGAATATTAAATGCAATGCCTTGATTTTTATGGGCCCCATAACGGAAAGCGATTGGATGAAGAAAGCGACAAATATAAGTTGTTTATAAATAACGTCGTAGTTTTTTACGAATTAATCTTTGTTGGAATACCCGAATTGGTTAAAACACACTAATACGCGTTGTTGAACAAGAAGTAGCACAGTATTGCACCAATTATTGATTCTTACGTAAGAAGGCACTACTCAATAATTGTTACAAAGAATTACTATTCAAATATTTTATTTTATTGATTCAATAATTTACGTATTGATATTTTATATTATTCGTTGTTTTGATAAATTGTCATTACACAATATTTTCCATTATCGAAGCAATAATTCATATTATCTGAATAATATTATTAGAAAACATTATTGGCAATGTCTAGAAAGTTTTGCCTTAAGGAGAGGTTTGGTCACCTAATTGCATAGTTAGTAAGGAGAAATCTTTATTGGAAAGCCCTCTCTTTCACAGAAGCTACCGTCACAAGATCTTGTGATTCTGTAATATTATTTGTGAATAATTAATTATTAATTTATATGATGAGGAAAATATTAATTTTATGTGGATATAGATGGAGAAATTTTTAAAGTGACAATTGTTGAAAATTAAAATTTTATCTTTTTACGATAAAATAATTCATTTAAATATATTATTTTAATAATATATTAACGATGATATTTTTATAATGAATGTGGGATATATGAGTATATGAGGAGGAAGAGTATTTTGTGACATTAAATGTTTAACACATATTTTGTGTGTTGGTGGACACAATTATTAATAGAAATTTGATTATACTTTATAAAATCGCTTGGTTTATGGATTTTGATCAATTTACATTTGGAATTTGGAAAAACTTTCTTACGCAAAGTTGTAGAGAATTGAATTTCCTATAAAAGGTTCCAAGATTCGAATTTTCTGATAAAAGGGCTATTTATTATGAATTATTGAAGTTCCGAAGCTCCGAAATAATTGATTTTTGGAAGTTTAAAATATTTAAAATAGGAAAAACGTTTTTGGAATGTTTAGGTGGCCTCATTTAACATGTGTAGGAGCTGAATTCAGTTGGCAAGTGTGCGTATGAGGTTTTGGAAAATAAATATTAATATTATATTAAATTTTACGCTTTGGTGTTACAAGCATTTTCCTATAAATAGGGTCTTAGGTTAGAATTAAAAATCACACTTGTAAAGCGAAGTTTTCTCTCTATATTATCGAGCATTTTCTTGTGAGTATTTTGAGTATACTTTAAGTATTTCTATACGGTGCAAGTTCAAGTCATAGCTTTATATCCTGTTTTTGATTAAATCTTGTCTTTTCGAGGTAAGGGATGTTATTTTATTTGAAAATGATATTATTTCTTCAATATCATTATCTTAGAAATATTGGTTGGAAATTTTATCAAATTTAGAACTTTTTCATGTCGGGATTACTATTCATGAATTACTATTCACGAGTTACTTTTCATGAGTTACTATTCACGAGTTCTTATTCATAAGTACTATTCACGAAGCGTGAAGATGTTTTTTGTGAAATTTCTATCTTTTGGTGTCTGAGTTACTATTCACGATATATACGGTATTATTCACGTATACGACATTATTCACTTAATCGGACTATTCACCTAAAAATAAAATTTCTTCTTTTGTCAAAAATATCTATTATGGATACTAGCTTTGATGTAGATTCATGTTTTGATCATTCTTGAATTTTACTCCACTACGATTACTTATGAAGTATTTTTGAACTTGAATTGTTTAAAATACGAATCCTTAATAATTGTTCTTTTGTTTCATTTGGATTCGTTTCCTTTAAAATATTTTTCATCATCCTCGGTCCTAAATGATGATATTCTTGAATATCTTTGGCTTCGTAGTGCAAAGATGAATGATTTCTTGATGAATATCTTTGGCCCGTAGTGCAAGCAAAGATGAACATGACCTCTTGATTAATATCTTTTGGCCGTAGTGCAAAGATGAGCAGTGTTTAGGCGAACATGATTAATCGATGAATATCTTTGTCTGTAGTGCAAAAGATGAATATTTGATTCGAGATATATATTGATTGATGTTCTGGGGATAAAATATCGACGATGAACTTTTAAATTCATATATAAAAGATAGTAATTTGCATTCTCTACTTAACTTTTCTAATGAATTGTTGTTTCATTGCATTGTTGATTTAAAACTGAGGTTGTCTATTGTATTCTATCGATTTTTCCTGTTGGAGACTAACGATAATTTGTTGTATATTATCTTAGTCATAATATTCTTTCTTGGGCTAGTTGAGCTCACCCTTTTCCTTGTTGTTCCATTTTTCTTCTCAAGAGGCGAGAATGTAAGCGAAGTCTTAGTCGGGGTATGGAATGAAGGTTAGAGAGAGAGTTGTTTAGTAGTCCTCATCATTTTGTAAAATAATGTATAAATAATTATGATGAGGATTTATTTGGGTATGTATATTGTCTAGAAGACAATAATTGTATTTAAACTCACAATTATATATGTTGTCGTAGTATTTTGCACGACAAATGTATTAATAAAGTTGTAGTTATTTACATGTACCGTATATTTGGCGACTCGAGAATGGGTTGGATGGAATGGACCTATTTTGAAGCGTCACAATATTCATAAATCAACTATAATTTGGTTAGAAAAAGAAAATAATTTTGTAGTGAATAGTACCCGTGAATAGTAACTCGTGAATAGTAACTCATGAATAGTACTCATAAATAGTAACTCATGAATAGTAACCCGTCGTGAATAGTAACTCATGAATAATAAACCGTGAATAGTAACTCATGAATAGTAACTCGTGAATAGTAACCCCGACATAAAAAAGTTCTAAATTTGATAAAAAAGTTTAAATCAGTACTTCGGCATAATGATATTGAAGAAATAATATCATTTTAAAAAAAATAATATCCCTTACTATCCCTTACCTCAAAAAGCGATTACTCCGACTGTAGAATAACGAATCGAACTTGCATTAGATAGCAACACTCAAGATATCAAAATACTCACAAGAATACACTCGATAATATAGAGAGGGAAATAGAGATAAAACTTCAGTTTCTGGTGTGATTTTCAATTCTAACCTAAGCACCTATTTATAGGAAATTGCTTAGAACACCAAAACAGAAAATTTAATAAAATATTATTATATATATCAAAAATTCTTACGCCCACTTTCTCAGATCTGAATTCAGCCAACAAAGAATAACAAAAACAAAAAAAAATGTTTTTGTTATTAAAAATAATTAAAACTTTCAAAAATCAATTATTTCGGGACTTCAGAACTTTAATAATTCATAATAAATAGCCATTTTATCAGAAAATTTGAATCTCGCTACTTTTTATAGGAAATTCAATTCTCTACAACTTTACAGAAGAAAGTTTTTCCAAATTCCACACAGAAATCAACCGAAATCCACATACGGACGATTTTACAGGCTATAATCAAATTTCAGTCAAGAAATTGGGTCCACCGACACACAAAATATGTTTTAATCATTTAATACAACAAAAATACTCCTGCTCCTCATATACTCATATATCACACATTCATTGTAAAAATATCATCATTATTATATTATAATAATATAATAAAATATTATTTTATCAGAAAAGATAAAATATCAATTTTCAACAATTGTCACTTTAAAAATTTTCTCCATCTATATCCACATAAAATAAATATTTTCCTTATCATATAAATCAATAATTAATTATTCACAAATAATATTACAGAATCACAAAAATGACAAACTGATACGGTTCCAGGAAAGGGGCTTTTCGATAAGAATTTCTCCTTCTTGGTAGCCTGCAATTAGGTGACCAAACCTCTCCTTGGATGTAACTTTCTAGACATTGCCAATAATGTTTTCTAACAATATTATTCAGATAATATGAATTATTGCTTCGATAATAGAAAATACTGTGCAGTGACAATTATTGAGCAACAATAATATAAAATATCAACGCAACAATTATTGAATCAATAAAATAAAATATTAAACAGTAATTACTATAACAATTATTGAGTAGTGCCTTCTTATGTAAGAATCAATAATTGGTGCAATACCGTGTGCTACTGTGCAACAACGCATATTACTATATTTTAACCACCGGGTATTCCAACAGTGTTAACAGTAACAACTACGCCGTTATTTATAAAAATTTCCTTTTGTCGTTTTCTTCATTCGACAGTTATTCTGTTATGGGGCCCACAAAACGCTGCGCCGTCGTACGAATATTCCCCGACAGAAAGAATATTCCACGACCAAACGAATATTCCCCGATAGAAATGAGTATTTTATAACCACTTGCATATTTTGAAAAAAAATTCATATATCCCCTTAACTGAATAGTTATTATAAGAAAAATTGAATACTTTTATTTCATAAAATTTGGGGTCTTACATCTAAACTCTAGTTTATAAAGAGATCTAGAATACCACTTGAGTCGGATTGGATGTCATAAAGTTAATTTTGGTCAATCGACTAATACAGTGCCTCTAGGGGTGTTCATCGGTAAATAACCGAACCAAATTAATCCAAACCGAATACCGATAGTACCCAAAATAGGGTACCGAAATCGAAACCGATTGAAGCAGATTATCTTTGAGCAAATTAGCCTTGATTCGGTTAGATGTCTGTTTTTACTACTCGTTAAACCACCCAACTTTTAACCCAAACTTCATTTCAAATTTAATTCAAAACCGGCCCAAGAGCTACACAAGACTTCTTTTAAGCCAAAATTTGGCCCAAGGTCAAGCAACTTGCACAAGGCCCAGCCTTCTTCGAGCCAAAATTCGGTCCAATAAAGATTAAAGACTTATGTCTTTTCAAAAGAAAAATTTTCTTACTATTTGATAAAGAAACCAATGTGGGACTTAGTTATTAAGAACTAATGTGGGACTTAACTATTAAGAACTCACTTGGTTGTATTTTTATAAGGAAAACTTCCTTAGACTTTTATAAAATAACCAATGTGGGACTTACTATTAAGGTTTCACTTGCAGTTTTTTTATAAGAAAACTTCCTTAGACTTTTATAAAATAACCAATGTGGGACTTAACTATATTTTTTTATAGGAAAATTTTCTTAGACTTTTTATAAATTAACCCATCAATGTGGGACTTGCAAACAACCATATTTTATCCAATTAATTAAGACTTTTATTCTAACTTAAGAGCAAATCTTTCCCAACTTATTGATAAATAATTTAGTTTATCTAATTTCTTTTACTTTTACTAATTTAATCAATATAGAACTTCTAAACCACCAACTATTAATATATTTAAGTTTATCTAAATTCTTTTACTTTTACCAATTTAAACTTGTAAACCACCAACTATTAATAGTTGATAGCCAAACTTCCTTAGACTTTTTCAATGTGGGACTTGGCTATTAAGGTTTCAATTACTTACCACTAACTACTAAGTTTTCATTTTATAAGAAAAGTGGAACTTGGCTATTATTAGTTGATAGTCTTTTTATAAAGCCAAACTTCCTTAGACTTTCTAATGTGGGACTTGGCTATTAAGATTAAGGTTTCAATTACTTACCACTAACTACCAAGTTTTCATTTTATGACAAAAGTAGAACTTGGCTATTAAGGTTTTTTTATAAGGAAAACTTCCTAGACTTTTACAAGTTATACCAATGTGGGACTTGGCTAAAGGTTTTACTTTGAAGTCTTTTTATAAGGAAAACTTCCTTAGACTTTTACAAGTTATACCAATGTGGGACTTGGCTCAAGGTTTTACTTTGAAGTCTTTTTATAAGGAAAAGTGGGACTTGGCTATATGTTATTCTTTTGTCTTACTAATATCCCATATTGTCTAATTTGTGTTCTCATGTCTTACTTCTATTCTATAAATAGGGGAGACCACCAATTCAAATTTACAAGTTTTTTTGTATCGAACTGGACCAGTTCTTTTTTATACTAAATTGACCGGTTCGGTCCGGTTCGAAAAACTGAAAAATTGGAAAAATCGAACGAAATGAACATCCCTAGTGATCTCTCACTCTGCGTTTGAACATCTCCAACAGTAGTAACAAAAAAAAACTGTACATCAAACCTATCAAATAAAATAAATATTTTTAGCCTTTTATAAATATTTTAAAGAGAGAATGAAGTTACACAAAATAAATATTTTTAGCCGTTTATAAATATTTTAAAGAGAGAATGAAGTTACAGATTTGAAGAGAGAGAATGAGATTGCAGATTTGATGAATAAAATTAAAAAGATTGTTGAAGATAATTTTTCTGATATAACTCACATATTTAAATATCCCAAAAATAATTAAAGAGACTATTTGAAATACTCTCATTATAAAATTAAGAATCTCGTTGAGCCGAATACTCTCGCACTTATGTGTGCCACGACAAGCTGGCAATATAGAATGGTAGTCTCTTTGTTTAATAGTATAACTGAGTAGCCAAGCCATATAAGATATTTCCAATCTCCACGTGAGTTTCTTTAAGCCGTTGAGGTACTGACACGACAGGCTTTGCAACTTATTACTAGCTAGTCACTAGAAGGCATAACTTATGGATTCTTTATCTTTCATTATTTATTTTTGAAAAGGAGAGGTTGGGGGAAGAGAGTGAAGTGCACTTTTGTCACTTTATTATTTCTTCCCAAGACACTATGTAGTTGACCATAAAATCCTTCTCTTCTATTCTTTTTGTTTTGTTTTTAGACACTTATACCCCCAAGTTTTAATCAAAAATTATATTACAATCCTTCTTCTCCTACTCCTAATTCTCCTTCATTTTTTTAAAATTTAATATTGTGTCAATCGTAACAACAACTAGTGGACACCAGATATATTTTTTAAAAAACAATCATAATTTTAAAATAATAACAAAATATACAAATCTAAACAGTTCTTTAATACGAATAAAGGAAGAACCAACGGTCATGGATACAAAATCAATTACTAAAACAAGAAATGGACCATAGTAATTAAGAAAAAGTAGTAGAGGGGCAAAAAAGTCATGGGCGCAAGAGGGGAGACAAAATTAGTTATGAGCACATGGGTATTATATTATACTAGTATACGCCACAACTTTGTTCCGAGACGAGCGGCGCCGCTAGTCTTAACCCATCTGTCTTTCTCATAATTTCCGGTGGAGATTATTACATAATCCATTTGCTAAGCTTAGTCCGATCCTATCGGATTTCCTCAAAGTCAAAATTGGATCTTTTTTCAATTTTTATTAACACAAAAAGTAGTTAATAGTATAAAATTATCTCATATCATGTGTTGTAGTTCTTATACCTTATATCCCCCATAAATTAATCTAATCTTAAACCTTGGGTATTAATTTTGGTTGTAAATTATGTTTATGTAACTAGAAAATATATATATACGATCAGGATCTAAAAACTTTCCTTATCTACGTCATACATCAGACAACCTCCCTTTTAATGACGGATCGGTGACGATTCGATTCATCGCTATATTCATCTTAATTTTTAAGAACGAACAACATATATAAGATAATCGTCATTCCCAATTAAAATCATTTAAAGGAGGTATGTAAGATATGTTAGATAAGTGGTAAACTTAAGATTCGAATCGTGTATATATATATAACATATACATACATTATAACCTGTAAAATAAGATAGCTAATGAGTATAATTATATATACATATAACCAGTAAAGTATGGCTACTAATCATTTTTGTGAGGGATTACTTAAGGGGTGTTTGTTTAGAGCTGAATAAAGTTGAATCTGAATGGTTGAATCGGGCCAGGTGTGTTTGTTTTTATTCGAATGATTTGAATCTGTAAGATGGGATAAATTGAATGGCTAAGTTTCGATTTTTTTAGCTGAATGGTTGAATGAAGTAAAAAAAAATATTAACTATTATATTAAGTAATATTAAATAAATTTACAACAATTTTGAATTTTTTTAGAGGGGTAAAATAATAAAGTTTTGTCATTCAGATGTTTCAGACATGTCAATTATCAAACAACTTTTTTCATTCAGATTCAACTCATTTAGATTCAGATTCAGATTCATTCAATTTTTATTAAACACCCCCTTATTCATTGGAGTGGAATCTAATTCCCCATTCCTTACTACATGGGTGGTGTAATTACACATCCAAAGATATAGAATAAATTTGTCTCTGTAAAAAAAAAATTAAATTACTAACAATAGTACCCATAAATCATGATCTTTTGGTGTGAGTTTGTGGTGGATTAAAATGACACAAAAAATACCATTGTTCACACATACAGAATAGTACAAGGACAATTATGAAATAAATTTTGAATAAGTACTAAAACGAAACTAAAGTAAGAGTATAATGACTAAATGAGTTGTTTTGCCTTTGTATTTATTTATTGTAATTCCACAAGACTCTTCTCATATGAGTCGTAAATAGGACTCATATTCATGCGAATAAGACTTAAGAAAATTTTAATTTTGTTTGTACAAATAACAATTTGCTCAATTTACTATCATAATACTAAAACTAACAATTTTATTATTTTTAGGGATAAAAATAAATCAATAATATATTTTTAAATATTTATAGGAGTGCACTATTTTCGCATGTACTTTTGAACCCACTTTAATTGTATGTTAGAATTTAGGAGAATCAGTCATAATCTTTTCAAAATTACCCCTCATTAATTCACCTAATTTTTTGAGATATTTATTCACAATTTCTAAATGCTTTAACTATTTCCCTCTACTTATCACAACAAAACTCATTCCTATTTTCTCTCATTGCAGTTCTCTAATTTTTGCTACATCTATTTTTTCTTTTCACCTTTTTTTCTCCCCTCTCTCCATCGTGTTATTTTTGGTGGTTTATTTGCACTAAATTTTGGAAATGATGTTGTGCCCTTCTACTATTTTAGATCAATTGTAATGGATTACTAATTTTTGGGGTATGGAATGGTGATGAATTTTATTTCTGATCAAATTTAATGGTTTTTCAATTTTGGATATGGAGTGGTGATGAGTTTATTTTTGATCAATTGTAATGAATTTTTGATTTTGGGGTATGAAGTTTATTTCTAAGATTTTACCTCTGGTGTTTTTTACTTGTTTAAAATGAAATAATGGAGCTAAAGTTTTCAAGTAATGTAAATTCTGAGGGAGAGAGAAAGAGAGTAAGTAGTAAATGAGAGTAATGAGTTTTTTAAAGAAAATTATGAAAAAAATTTACAGATGAGAGGGAGAGAGAGTATGAGCCGATTATGAAAATTTAAGAATATTATACGTAATTGATATTATATTTAATATTGTACAATCATTTTTTAATACTTGTGCATAACTCTAACACAATATATTAAGAGACTAAAGGAATATAAATTTGTCCTTTTACTATTTTAACATTCCATTACGTACATTCTCCTTTACAACAACTCTATCAAGAATTAGATTGTATTCCATTCGTTCCTTAATATAGGTTGTTTTAAAGTTGTTATGCACGGATATTAAGGAAATAATTATAAAACATTAAATATAATATCAATTGTCTATATTGCCCTTGTATTAGAAAAAGAGAGTGTTATTTATTGGGCAAGAAATAATGAGAGAACCAAAGTTATATTTAATACTTGTGGTAATATTAGAAATTAAGCAATTAATACTTACTTAAATTCTCAAACGATATATATTAAAGAACAAAAATATTTCTCTACAACAACTTATATTAAGGAAGGATGAGAGAGTAATAAATTGTCCAATATAAATTCAGCACATATCCCAAAACTGAACCAAACAAGTGCACCATCATGCAAAATACCTTGTAATAGGCATAAATATGACATTACCCAAAGAAAAAGGGTGATCCAAAGGGGGCCTAAAATGTACTCCTTGTTTGTGGTGGTTGAGCCAATATGAAGTGCCAAAGAGGAAAGTTATTCATGAAGGAGCTGAAATTTGAACTTTGTTAACCGTAAAAAATATTTTTAATATTTTTAATTTTTAATAAGAAATACCATCAACTATCTATTTACATATTTATTTACATATTTTGATCATTACTAACTAAATCATAGGTCAAATATAATGAAGAGGAGCCTAATTCTTAGATTATCTCAGATTATATATATACGGTTCGGCTTTTTATGCTATAACGACGATTTTGTTCGTAAAAAGTTCTCATTCATTTTGGGTTCACCCCATGATGATTCTCTGGAGAATGACCGTGTATATATATATATATATATATATATATATATATATATATATGTGTGTGTGTGTGTGTGTGTTTAATGCTTTTGTCCCCTTTTTTGTTAAATGTTCATACCAACATTTGGTAGTAATAATAATGTTGATGCCATTATGGTTGAGGGCCTTTACCCTCATTAAAACACGAGGCTGCCCAACAGATACAAATTGCTAAAATTTGATCATTTCTGGCCTCTCATACATCTTCATCAGCAACAATATGTAGTGAATCTTCTATTTGATCCGCAAATAAGATTATATGATGATTAAGCAAGTAAATTTCTTTCAAAAAAAAAGCAAGTAAATTAACAGTAAATAAATAAAAACACGCCAGTATCAAATTACAAAGAGTATTTTAAATCAAGTTGTATAATTTAATTTAAAAATATCACTGGAATTAGTCATCGTATTATTATTATTGTAGACCTCATTATTAAAAATATGTTGCAATACTGAGTATTGACCACTGCATTTATGACACCATTTAATTAAAAATAAACAATGTGTAAATAAAACTATTATTGTAAGAATCTTGAAACATTTATCAGGAAAACTTCATTTCTATCTCCAAGGCATCACTGAGGTTAATCTTTATTGGTCTTTATTAATTTTAAATAACACGGATCAACCTCCTTTAAAGCATCTGTTTACCTATTACAGTATCATGATATGCAGTAGATTTTACCCGCCCGCCCCAATTTTCTTGAGGTAAAAACCTCAGGACAATGATTGACGAGGGGATGTATGAGATCTCAACAGCATTATGGTGAATCGTTTAGCATGATATCCCTGAAGCACCAACTCTATCACGAGGAATTAGGCGCAGTTCTGAACCATGCTTGAGAAATACATTGCCTGAGAAACCAAATTAAATTGTGTAAAGCTAATGCAACACATTTGAAACAACCAAAGACAGTTTACCAATATTAAGAATAGGGGCATTTTCGTCATAACTTTTACAAGGAGCAACATGAAAATGGCAGTTTGAGATGTTGAACCAACAGACAAGTAAAATGAAAAATCAGGTTCTAACACGAGTAATAACTGATACCTGACACTGAAACAACAGACGAATAAAATCAGGTTTCTCCCTATTATTCCTTTCTTCTTTTGCCTTTTCATGAAAGAGAATACGTCACCAACTTTAAAACATATTATAAATGTCAAATCAATATAGTGACAGCTGCATATTTACCAGCATGTTAAATCATAAGCAAAGTCGCATATTTACTCAACACAAGAAGATTTAGAATACCTAATCTCTTGATAGTTAAAGTAGTCAAAAGTAAGGCACGTGAATTAAATAATAATGGTATAAGCTAGAAATACCTGCACTTTGCTGTGGATTGATTCCAACACCATCTGCACACAAAACAAAATATAGACATGAAAAGGATATCAGGGGGATAAGATGAAACCTTATATAAGCATGTAACTTCTAGTAATTTGTAATTAAGCTAGCATAAGACCATATCACATTGATGCAGAATGTTTGTCAAAGTTCTAAAAATTCCTACCTAGGTCCGATTAATCCTTTGCCTAGGCCCTAGGCGATCCTCAACCGCCTTGATTTGGCCAGACGTCTAAGGGGGCCTAGGCAGAATCAGACCTTTACTTTGAAACTCTACAATACTTAAATGAATTTGTTCAGCCTTGAAAGATTGTTTTTTGGTAATGTTTCATGTAAAATTTTAAAAAATTACATATACTATATGTTTTGTATAGTATAGCAAGTATATACAACAGAAAAATAAATAAATGGGATCACTTAAAAAACGCCTAATCCGTCTAGAAAAACGTCTAGCCACCGCCTAGGTGCCCCCTCCATCGCCTAAGTACACCTAACGATTTTTAGAACATTGCAAAGAATATTAGCTTTTTTCATGGATTATGGCCGAGTACATATGTAATACTCCCTCCGTCTCATGATAAAAGTCCTTATTACTATTTTGGGTAGTCCCATGTTAAATGTCTATTTTCCTTTAATAACCAAACTTTTACACATATTATCTTATTATAACCGCAGCATTAAATATCTCATACTTTTCTTATTCTAATTCTCTCTCCATATTTAATGACATTATTATGGACAACTTTTGTCATTTTATTTATCTTCTAAATATGCGTGAAAAGTCCACCACGAACTTTTATCCTGGGACGGAGGGAGTAAGATTTAAGCTTAATTTCATTTCTATTGTAGTAATTTAGAATTATTAGGTATCAAGGGTATTTCAGTAAAAATGCCTTTTGGGATGTAGAAGTAAGCTGCTAGAATAGACTTTAAGCTTGGACTTGAGCTATACTTTTGGGTCTCTCAAGTCCAAAGGAAAGTCCAGGTATTACCAAGTATACTTGATCAACAAGTCTGCTTGGTCCCGAGCAATGTTCGAAAAAGCTAAAAACGGTACGAGACATTTTTTTCTGGACGAGGCGAGACGTAAGCTTCAAGGCGTAGCCTCGCTTTGAAGACCTAAAAGTCCCCAAAAAATTATAAAAAAATACCAATAAAATCATAAAATAATCCATCATTATAATAAAGGTTATAAAAGACATAAATAACCAACTTCACGTTAATGTATCATTACAAAACATTGATAGAATTTAATACTGCTCAAGTTTTTGTACGCAGGGGGAATCAAAATGCTTAAGGACGTATGTTTGGAATTTATTGCTTCAATAGCAATATCATTGATATGCTTCCAACCAAAACAAGAGTTCACCCAAAACAAAAACAAGAGTTAGGTACCTTGCTTGATCCATTAATTAAGGACATATGTTTGGAATTGATAATGACGGTGATCAATGCTTAAAATTTGGTGGAAATTAGACAAGTTGGGGGAATGAAGAGAAATCAGATTGTGGTAGAAACATGATATAGAGGATTAGAGAGATTTGATGAAGCTAAGAAGTCAATGTTTCTTAATGAAATGTTTACCAATAAGCTGAATCAAGTCAATGTCTCGTAAAAAAAGGCTTTTGTCTCAATAAGCTTCTTCCTCCATTAATTCTATGTAAATTTTCGATCTACTTCATCAAAGAATTAAAGCTTTGTTTTATTTAACTATTTCCAATACCATTTTGGAGTGTTATTAAGACCATAAAATGCTGCACCAGAACATCTAATTACCCAGCCAGCCCTTTTCTTGCTGCACGTCATAATATAGAAATTTAGTTAAAATTTATGTATTTGTAAATTAAGATATATATATATATATATATATATATATATATATATTTGTATTTTCAATTTTTTTCTTTTAAAGAACAATCAACAGACTGGAAATTTATTAATTTGAATCATCTGAGGAAACTAAAAGAAGAATACTAAAAATGAATTTCATCCGTTCGAAAAGTTTCTCCAACTGGAACTTCAAAGATGAGATTATAATATACCCAAATTTTTTTTGCTATTGCTCCAATAAATTTTAACACCTACAAAAGAACAAATAGAGCTTCTATCCAAAAGAAGACAGAGACACAGAGTAAAAAGAAGAAGACAAAGACACAAAGTAAGAAGAAGAAGAAGACAAAGACACAGAGTAAGAAGAAGATATGTACCTGGTGAAGTCGAAGTCGAAGAAGAACTGAAGTCTCACGAAGAAGAACCGAGTTCGCACGAAGTCGCAACTCTCACGAACGAAGCCTCTCTTCTCTTCGATCTATCGCGTTTCATACTTGGGGACTTTTTTTAATCCACATCAATGCCTTGAGGCGCAACGCCCCAAAGGCGTAAGCCTCAACAACACAAAGCGCAAGCCTCTATATTTTACATTGATCATGTTAAGCCTCGCAATGACTCCCTTCCGGCTCGCATACAGATGGCGCCTCAAGGCGCACGCCTCGAGCGCTTTTTCGAACAATGGTCCCGAGTCTTGGGACTTTTCCAAATAACTATCAACTCCACAATCTGGAAAAGTTGAATTATATGAAGAAAAAAATAAGTTGTTTCTTTTGGCTTTTGTTGCCATTGCTAACGGGCATCGCGGATCCCTATGAGGATGAAGCACCCTTCTTCTACCCCTTTCTAATCTGTGCGCTCTTGTTTTACGTCACATAAGTTCATACACCTCTAAAAATTGTGAAGAATGAAGATCATGTCACGTGATTGATTTGAAAAGATTGTTTCATAAACTTGGACTACGAACAATTAGTAGATTTACTCTTTCACTTCTCATATTTTAAGCCCTCTAATATTTATCTGCATTCAAGAGACCTGAGTAGACACCTTCAAGATGGCCAGTGGCCAATAAAGTGAAGGAAATAGAAGCTTATATAATTTCAGAACTACTACAATTAAAATGATAGGCATACATAGAATATATATAAAAGTAGGTTAAATGTTTTTTACCTCGCTATACTTTAGGTCAACTTACAAATGCCTAACTATACTTGTTTTTTTCTTAACTAACTAAACTTTTGTTTTCTTTCATAAATTTAAAATTCTGTCTTGACTGTTAAATTTTTCACGGCATATTGACATGGCAATGCCACATGCGCATGAAATCCTGGCTGTAAAGTTTTTTTTAACATCTTTATCCACGTCAGCTTTAACCCACCCACCCAATAACACCATCCCACCCACCATCCATGAATACCCAATCCATAACCCACAATTCACAAAAATCCACCCATTAACAATATTATATTTAATTTAGTATGCTTTTCAAAAATCAAACATAAGGGTTTTGGGAAGTAAAAGATCTGCCAAAATTAACAAACAAGGAGATTTTAATTTCTTCCCCAAACTGAACCCCAATTTCTCACAAGCAAACAAGGAAAATCATATGAAAATTCAACTTAAAACCCTCCAAATCCATCCATTTCGAGTTACCAAACCACTGGGCATTGATCATCGTGAAATTCCGAGCACAATAGAGTTAAATTCGCGATCAAATAGTACCCAAAACATTATCAAATCTCAGCCAAAAATTGCAAGCTCTCTTAAGATCTAACTCTAAACCAAACCAAAGGACGAAAAGAAGAAGATGAAGAAAAAGAGGAAGAGTACCTTAGATCGGTCAGAGATTACTTCAAGATCTAAATGGCGACCACTTGTTTTGTTGCATTTGGCGGCCATTAGAGGATGCCGGTGATTATATATGTTGGGGGAGATGTGAGAGAATGAGGATGAAATAGAAGTGGGTTTGGTCAACAAGAACTTAAATGATCACCCACCACGGGTGATAAGCAATATTATATTTAATTTGAATTTCAGATTCGGTAGTTCGGCATCTTGTAGAAGTAGCTCGAAATCGTGACATAGCTCCTACCTACGAAATCCCAGCCATCATGGTTGGGTGAAGTTTTCCTTTTCTTTTTTTTTTTTAAAAAAAAAATCCCTAAATGATGTTTATATGGAAGATTATGAAAATTTCATAAATATTATTTTATAATAAAACTACACTATAATAAAATATTGAAGCTTCAAACAATTTTAGGTAATATTCTTTTATAATAAATTAAAATAATATTCTCTTGTTAATTTTTTAGTTGCATTTTATCTTATAATTTCCTTTCATTTCCACTTAAGGGTTGCCCCATCATACATGAGAGTTCCATGTCAACTTTATCTCTCTTATGTGGAATCACGTGTGGCAAACCTTTTAAAGTCCATAAACGGATTTTGTAACGTTTTGTAGGAAAACTTTAAGAAAAAAAAAGTAAAGTTAGGCGTTTGTAAGTTGACCAAAAGTATAGCTCATAAAAAGTAATAGGAACTTGTCGAGAATCATGCCAGTAGGACTTCATGGTGCAAGGAACTTCCCATGTTTAATAGAATGGTCCAAGTGTGCAAAAATTGGAAATACTGAAGTACTTGACTGTAGTGGCTATTTCTTGTAGGAGAAAGGAGTAGCATTGATCAACAGATGCAATGGTATAGGTAGATTTTGATAGAAGGAACAAACCATAGCATAGAGTTCTGAAGATTCTCTTGAAACAAAATAGCTTAAAGACGGGCACACAAATGTTTAAAAGCACACTTTGGCCCCATCTTTTACTGCTTGAGATCTTAATGAAAAACAGAATTGCATACTTAACTTGATACGGCAAATCCAAAATAAATATAAAGTTGAACTCAACGTTTTGTTTGATCAAGGATTCTAATATATACCAGAGATCAAATTGATTATTTGATTCATTGTAGGAAGACTTGCTATTTGACCTTCTTCTGAGCTTATCAGCTTGGAGTGTTTATTTATTCTGAACCTGCTTATCAAATATTGGGTATATCTTTGAGGGCTAAATTTGAATCTCTCAATTACATAGTTGTAAATTATTATGTATTTCTCTTGTTAATATATTTAGCTACCTTTGTAGATGTAGTCTATGGAGGGGAACAAAAGAAAATGAGAAAAAACACAAATATATCAGTCAACTATAATTGATGCTACAAAAGACTTCTTTGGTCCCAATATAATTGTTCCATTTAATTTGCACATAGCTTAAGAAAAGTCATGAAATTGGAGCAAAATATTCTGTAAAGTTACAAGATACAGTTTACTGGACTTCAGCTCGAAGTTCTATTTTTGAAAATCAAAAGTAAAATGGTAATGTTATTTGGTACAGATATAGTATATTTTTCTACAAACTAATCTATAAACTGAACAATGCTCACCAAATTTCACTAAGAACAACTTGTACTTGGGTTTATCCCTTTCCAATGCCTTGGCGAATTTTATCAAAAAAAAAAAAGGTTCACTAAAAACGTTTTCACATCATATTTTTCATTTTTTTGTGTGTAAAAAATAGAACCCCCGTGCCAGTACCCTCATTTTGTAGTCGTTATACTAAGCTTTTGGCAACAATGAATAATAACCCTCAACATATTTTACAAAGCTTCATCTCACATTTCATTGATCCCAATAGAAAAAACTAATTTCAACATATTTTATAACTACATTACATTTATTTCTTTCCATACTGGCTACCCCAATAAGTCATTTGCAACTTATACATTCCACTTCACATAAATGTTAAAAAAAAAGAAAAAAGTTTGTGACAATTTCACAACCAAATAACCCTAGCAAGCTCATCTAAAATTGTAACAAATTAATATAAAAAACTTCAAACATGAAAAAGATCACAACTTGATATATATTCCCGAGAAACATGTACAACAATGAAATCAAACGTTTAAACAAACATGTTACATATAGGTGTCAGGTTCGGGATATACCGTTGGTGATGATAGCGCTGGTTTGGGGAGGAACTTTGAATTCTTCAGCTGCGAACTTAAGAACAGCAGTAAATGGAGCTCCTTCTGGAACACTAAACCTAATTTTTTTTAGATTAATCGATATCAGAATTTATAAAATTAGCAATTAAACTAAACCCTAAAGAGAAAGAGGACAATTATGTAGAGAGAGGCGTACACTTTGAAAGGAAGCTTGGGATCGGATGTAAGAGTGACCTTGAACGAAACCTTTCCCCCACCGCTCGCCATTTTTGTTGAAAGTTCTAGGGTTTGAATTTGATTTAATCGAACAGAAGATGACGATATACAGAGTCTGTGTTTGGTTTGCCGTTTGCGTATGAGTAAAGCGTGGTGGACCAGGTGGCAAAGTTCAACGATTATAGTAATAAATTTCTATTCAATTTATATTGTTAAATAGTGACATTTTAAAAATAATACTCTCTGAAAAAAGACTTATACTTAATTTATTTTCTTTAATTAATTTATGAAATTTTAAATTTAATTTGATATAAATTTAATTAATTTTTAAATATAATAATTAATATTTAAATTAGTAAAAAATATTATCAAGAACATAATTAATATTAAAGAAAAAAGTTACACCCATGATTTAAAATTTAAATTTCACAAATAAGATATGACTCTTTGTGAATCAGACGGAAAGTGGTATTTTCAGTAGTGAATGGGTGAGTAACTTGTAATAACCTGCTCACAACAGTTGGAAACGACGGCTAATACCTCGTAAACTGAGGAGCACGAAGTATTTTTGTGAAGCTGGAGATGTATTGAACTAATTTATACTCCCTCCGTCTCAAATTAATTGTTCAATTTTAACTTTTTAAAATCAAATTGACTATTTTTAAAACTAATCTTTTACTATTTTTACTAAAATATAGGTGAAAAGATTATAACAAAAAAGAAAGTATATCTGATTTATTACTAATCTCAATTTTTATAATTTTAGAAATATATTTATATACGCTTAATTATTAATTTAAAAAATAATCGATTTGACTTAGAAAAGTCAAATGAAGAATTAATTTAATTTTATGAGTAATAATTATTTATACTAGTGAAATATATGAGAAATAAAGTTATTGTTATTTTTGTGTATTTATAATTTTACATTTATACTTGTTGTTTTTGTCCCTCCCCATTGGAGGCCCAATTGGCTTCTATTTTCTGGTTTGCATATGGAGGTTTGCTTAATCTGAGATAACTTATTTCTATTTAATTTCTTTACTACTCCTTTCATCTTAAAGAAATTATCTTTTAAAATTATTTACTATTTATCTATATACTTTTAACATCTCTTATTTTTATTGTGTTTTAATTTATTTATTACTATGACAAAAAGGGATTATCTTGTCTAAGAAGCAAATAGTAAGAACCCTTTTTTATATTTCTTTTAGTTTAGAAAATAAAAGAGAGAACTTTAAAACTTGTCTCATCCATTATTAGGTTCTTCCTATTTTTCAAAAGTACTTATTAAATTAGTCAATAAATTGTCATCTTTCAATAATTTATGATTATCAACTATTATTTTTGACGAACTAAGTTTATTATAATTTTGACTAAAAGACAAATTGAACCCCAAACTTTACACCGATGTTGATATTTTTTTTGAAGTGAAAAAGGTGTCTCAAGACACCCCATACTTTACTTTACTTATGCAAAGACAGTTACACACTTTGTCAATTAGTAAATCAAAAGTGACCCAAGCTAAGGTTCATAATGTGAATTTTGAGGGGTATTTAAGTCTTTCTCTTTTATCTTCTCCTTCTCTCTAAGCTTGGGGTGCACATTGTCTTCAATCTCTTTCCTTATCTCTCTCCTCCATAATTAACTTTTCTCTTAAACGCTTGATGAACAGCGGTAATGGAAGTGATGAAGCAAATTCCGTCGGATAACCCCGACACAAAGCTTTGAAGAAAAGAAGTGTATCTAGTCATGCTCTGGTTGATCCAAACGAAAGAGAACCTCCAACAAAGACAAAGTTTATAATCAAGTTTTCTTCTTTTTTTTCCCTGAACGCATTTTACAAGCTAGAATTGACATGCATTCCCACATTACGTACCATCTTGTTCCAGCTTTTTCAGAGGCAATTGTGACTAGCCAACCAAAGAAATAAGCAAGACAGTTTGGATCCCTTATTTTCCAAGTGCCCATCCATTTTGAAGAGTATTACCAAAAAAAAATTAACAATAAAAATTAAGGATGATGGATAAAATTAAGCAAAGAATATATACATAATCGATGATACATATTACATACATTTCGGGTACCATATGCGTGATTACAGAGATGGAAAAAGCGCGTAAAGCCATTATACAAGTAAACTACAATGATGGTAGCAAGGAAATGAACTAAATAATGGCCTTTTTCATGTGTGTCCCGGGAACAACTAGTAGGATAGTTGACTAGATAATATTAGAGGCTTAACTCCTCGGTAGAAGTTGGTTTTCAAAATGGTATTCAAAGTGGAAACAACTTCCATAATATGCTTACCTTTGTTCAACATGATGCAACTTTCCCTGCCAAAAAGAAGTGTCACTAATTTTTCTTTTTCCCTGATCGAATTCAAAGCTAGATTAGAAAGGTGAGGAATCAAGAAGACTAAAAATAGATGACTTGTAAGAAAAACTAAGACTCTATTTGGTTAATGAAATAGTGAGAATGAAACCAGAAAAGAAAAACCAATGTCCTGTACGCCCTTTTCATTTTATTTCTTGACCAACTTTCAAAACAGAGACTAAAGGTTCTCTGGAACATCCGCTTGAAAACACAAATATTGAATCCTAAGGTAGTTGATTGAGAACTACTACTACAGAGATGGTGATTAAAATGTTTTCTCATTATCACTTAAAAACTAGTAAAGATGAGTCGAATATTGCACACATATTTTTTACCATAAAATTCTATCAATAACCAAAACCACCATTGACAGTTCGACCAAGAACCAAACCGAGTTTCTCAAGCTCACATCCAATATTTCATTACCCAAAAACAAAACCAAATTCATCAAACCCACCACAGATTCAAACTTACCCACTATCAAAACCCAATTTCAAGAAGCTCAATTCCACCTCAAAACCATCAAATTCAACCAAACCCACTTTCACTTTCCTCAAAGAAATCCTCGGATCTAACCAAACCAAATTTAGATTACGATTTTTGAAAGCTTAAAGGTTCTTCTTCAGACGCTTGATTCTCCTTCGCTTCGGTGCATGGATTCTCATTTCGATCTTCTTCCTCCTTATCGATCGAGACTTCTTCCTCTATTTCGATCGAGAATTCTTCCTCTTCTTCAGACGTTTTATGTTTTGACAGTGACAAGAATTGGAAGGGTTTTGGGCAAGAATATTACATCGGCTTGGAGATAATGGTTTGACGGTAAAAGCAGAGGCGGTAGTATAGTTTTGGTAGCTTGTTCCGGTTCAATATTGGAGAAGATAAGGAAAAGACTTGAATACCCTTTTAAATTCCTTAGCCGGTCACTTTTGACCGGCTAATTAACCAAAGTGTGCAATCTGTTTCGCATAAGTAAAGTATGGGATGTACTTAGACACCTTTTTCACTTTGGGGTGCAAATATCAACATCGGTGTAAAGTTTGGGGTGCAATTTGTCTTTTAGTCTATAATTTTGTTACATTTTAATTATTGTTCGTCCAAACCCGCCCAACTCAGCCCGAACTCATAAACTTTACCAAGGACACGACTTCTAGATACGTCCAACTTAACAAATTTTGTATGGGTTGAGACTGGAATGGCCTCTAAACCCGCCCATGTTGTACCCATATGTCAGATTAAGAAGGGTATATATTATTTTCTCAATAAAGACTTTTAATTTCTCAATATTTAGGGCAACAAACTCATTAGGTAATTTAGGAAGTGTTTGTTTAGAAATTTGAATGTATTTGAATGGCTAAACGAGTGAATGGTGAATAAAGTCGGTCGTTTGTTTTGGTCGAATAGTGAATCGGTAAGATAGACGAAAGTGAATGGCTAAATCAGATTTTTTAATTTGAACGGTGAATGAAGAAAATGAATGAAATAAAAAAAAATTAAAAAAAATATTAACTATTATATTAAATAATATTAAAAAAATTTACAACAATTTTGAATTTTTTCATAGGGTAAAATAATAAAGTTTTGTCATTCAGATGTTTCAAACATGTCAATTATCAAATAATTTTTTTCATTCAAATTCAACTCATTCAGATTCAAATTCAAATTCAAATTCATTCAATTTTTATCATAGACCTTCTTGATAAAACAAGGTAGGGAAGATTAATGTGGTAATGCGGTATAGTAATATCACACATACACAAGCATGTACTCACAAAGAAACCAGTATTATTGATAAAAGCTTGTTCCAAATTTGAAATGGCCAATTTATAAAAACAAACTGTTAGAATCATATTTACAACCTTATTGAGCACACCTCCATGAAGAGATAAATACATTGTTTCTCATAACTGCATGGATTGGTGTCTACTCAACAAAGGGAAAGGAAATATAAAACACACAAAAAGAAGAATTATACCCCAATTTTCATTTATCAATTTCGGTTTATAAGTTCATCCCACAAATTAATACTAGGGTCAATGCAGCCATAACAGTCCACCAAATTTCAGTCAACGATTTTAAGCCCGCTGATACGTTGCTACAAACGAGTTTGTTGTCGTGATAAGTGCAAACTGGTTGCTTCCTGAAAAATTCTCATCATCAATAATAGAACATTTTGAAATTGAACTCTCATTTTGAGACGAGACATATATGTTATTGTAAAAAAATATATACGTTTTTACCTGGGTTTGCAAAACGTTATTATATAGTCTGTCCCAGAACACGTACAAATGCTGGTAGGATCATCATATGCATAACTATACGAAGCAGGGCACACCTCTTTAAATTTTTTCGAATAATACGTAGGTTGACATGTGGCTGCATTTCCAAAATTGCCCTATGAAAGAGATATCGATTGTTGAACACGTCACGACGCGCCTACACACCCGATCAGACCATCGACTCTATAAAGCGAGCTCTTTGGGACAATTAAGCCTCAAGTCCCCATCACATCCTGCAATGCTACAATTTCCTTTACCTTTCACGGGAGTAACACTTATTGGCAAGTTGAATCCGTCGACAAGGCTAACATCGTAAAAATCAAGGGCTGCAAGGGTAAATTCGGCAAGTGTGGCCGGGGTTTCACCCGAGGCTCTACAATGAAAAGATGAGCCACATCTTCCGGTTTGGCACATCCCATTGCCATTTTTGTCAAAATTGCAACCGGTTCGACCCCATATTCGACCAGACCAGCCAATCGGGGCTGTGACGACTATGGATTGACCCGTTTTTAGCACAAAACCGCCACCACTAAAATTTTCTCCTGGGGTGATAGCAGGCCAAATTGTTTCTTTGCAATCGTTTATCATGGTGAAAATTCTTGCAGATTCCGATATATTTATCCCTGTTTATGCAAATATAAATTTAGTAAGGAAAAATATACTTAAAATAATGTACAAGTCTAGAAACAAAATCCTGTGACATTGTTGTGGTAGGAAGTTGATATTAATTAGGAAAAAAAAATCTAGAAACATGATAATTGTTACTCCCTCCGTTTCTAAAATATTGTCGTTTTAGAAGAAAAAATTTGTTCCAAAAAATTTGTCAGGAGAATTAATTATTTACTTTTTTATATTACCCCTACCTTCTCTCATCGTCCCAAAAAATTCTCTCCCTTAGTATTAATAGTTTTCAACTTCTCATACAGGGGTAGTGATGGAATTTCAAACAAATTTTACTTGGTAAATGATACTTTCTTAATCTATGTGTTAAACCTTAAACGACAATCTTTTAGGAACGGAGATAGTATTATACATGTACGCTGAAATCTAATTATCATTTCCCAAAAAATTTGATACCCAAAAAGAGAGAATATTTGTACCTGAAGAAAAAAGAAGAACCAAAGCTAAAGAAACCAGAGCATGAGGAGCTGCCATATTTTCTGTCCTTTTGGCCCCTTAAACGTAAAAAACGATTATGCGCGCATATATATAACAAAAGTGCATATGGAGGTCGATCTACATGCATATAGAGAAAGAATACGTGCGGAAGGGGTAAGACATGGTTCATTGAGATCGAAGAGTTGGAAAGTTATCTTTGTTGTAAGATAATATAATATAGTACATGATTCCTTTCCTCATACACTGTTGCAAGATTAGAACATTATTCCATTACTCCTCATTAAGAATTGGATTGAACTTAACTTTACATTTCTTTTGGTGGACCCATCACTCGCAAACTAACAAGTGACACGTGGCTAGGGGTGAATTGTCTATTCGAATTTCATAAAATTAATTTCACTGCCCGAACATGTATCTGAAATATGTACTAACCGAATAACAGAAACCCGAATAACCGAATCGGTTAATAACCGAAATATAAACATAATTTTCCAAAACAAAAAATTTCATTTCAAATTTCACACTAAAATTTTCAAACAATATTTAACCACAATCCACAATCATAATAATTCATAAACTAGTTTAATAATTTTAAATTATCAAATACTGACAAATACATAAGTACATAATCCATATGACAACGTCTATCAAATTTTAATTCAAAATAGTAATTTTTTTTAAGTTTCTAATTCGGTAAATCAGTTAGCCGAATAGTCTATAATTTTCATATCCAAATTCGAAACCAAATACTGAAATATAAAACGGTATAACCAAATATATCCCATTCGATTATATAATTTTATCCATTTTTTGCTGAACCTACATGTGCCAAAAAAAAAAAGAGTGACCATATATAAGTAGTCTGTATATAACAAAAAAGAAAATAAGTAAGAGAGAGGCGGCATGAAATGATGTACAAATTTACCCAAATTCTTCACGCATTAATTTTGATTTTTTGGCTGTGAAGTGATTGACAAAATATACACACAAAAAGAATAATTTCTGAATAATATTGTTTCAAAACGATGAGATAAACAGGTAATGTGATGGTGTCAATTTGAATCAAACAAGATTTATAAATAGTGGATATAATGAAAGTTTTTTCTAACGGAATTTCAACAGATAAGTCAAAATCTAATTTTTCAGGGGTCAAATTCAAATATTGAGCACAAGCAGGAGAAATAAAAGCTTGGGTAAAACCGGAATCTAATAAGGTATAGACTTCGCAAGAGTTTATAATTAGCTTACCCGTGATAACTTCGTTCGGGTTCCTCGTCTTTTGGGACGTTACGACAAACGCTCTCCCTTGAACCACCGGCTTTATTTTGTCCGTAGCCGCCTTTGGTGCCACCGTCTCAGCTGGACTTGACTTCGCTACTGGACAAAATCGGGCTATATGACCGTCTTTTCCACGACTAAAACACACCTTGGAAGGCTGTGAACAGTTTAGATTTATGTGTCCCTCCTCTCCGCATCTGTAGCATCTAATGAACGGTCGTTCTCCTCCCCTAGAATTTGTTGTTGGTGATGGCGTTGCTGCCGATGTCTTCCTGTTATTGTTGAATATCCTCTTTTTGAAATTTTTACTTGACTCACCTCTCCTATTATCTTGGCCATGATTACCACCGAAGTGGTTATCATTTCTGACACATTGGTTATCACTGCTTCGTTGATTGTTGCCACTGATATGACTATTATCGTGTTGCAGGTTGTTGTCTTTTGGTTGAGCTGACTTATAATCCCGCTCCAATAACTAACCCCTATATATTCACTACATCTGAATACAAGCAAAGTTTATGAGAAATAAGATGTATTGACAAATTTCGGGTTTCAAACCTCTCAGAAACATTCGTGTCATTCGCTCTTCATTATATATCAAATGGGATACAAATCGAGATAACTCCGCAAACTTGGCTTCGTATTGCGACACAGTCATATTATTTTGCTCCAGTTTGATAAATTCCACTTTCTTCATGTGACGAATACTTTATGGAAAGTACTTGTCCTTGAACAATTCTTGAAACTTCTCCCAAGACATCTTAAGTGCGGACGGATGGACGCGTTTCTGATTCCCACCAAGACCGCTTCTTGGCAAGAACATGAAGGTGACGAAGGGAACCTTCTGCTCTTCAGTGCATGCCAAGACATCAAATATTTTGGTAATCTGCTTAATACATGCCTCTGCCTTAAGTGACTCAGGCTTTTCCAAAAACTATGGCAGTCCCAACTCCTTGAATTGTTTGGCAGTGACAAGCTGTGAGTTACCATTAATTACTTCCACCTGCATTTTGAACATGAGTTTCTCTCGTCTGGTTTTGCATGAATTTTTAGAAAGCTCCTAAACATCCCATTATTCATCATTTGGTTTGTGTTATTATTTACAGGAGGATTATTGCCTTCCTGATGCACATTATCCTGCTTGTTGATTGTCGATGTCTCAACAGTCTCATGTGCTCCATTGCTCATCTCAAAATTTACAGATGTCATTCTCAAATACTGCCACAAAACAAGAGTTAATTAAAGAAATTGATATGCCACATATTATCCCTCTACTCTAACCGACCAAACAAATAAGCTTAGGTAGGATACACTAGTGAATGATTTACTCGTCTCTCCCTTCCTAGTTCTAATCCCAGATCTCCACCAGAGATCATATCCCTAAGCTCTGATACCAACTGTGACGCCCCCAAAATAGGTCCACACAATCATTTTGAATCACCAAATACATGGTACAGAAAACCAAATACAAACTTCATTAATACAACTGTCGTGAAAAATACGACAATACGTATACTGAGAGTTTTAATACAATATTATCTCGTAGACAATATCCAAACTCAAATAAAGTCCTCATTATAATTATTGATACACTATTTTATAAAATAGCGAGGACTGCTATAATAACTGTCTTGAACCATCACTCCACACCCTGACTAGTCCTAGCTATATTCTCGCCTTCTGAGAAGAAAAATAGAACAAAAAGGAAAAAGATGAGTTCAACTAGCCTAATAAAGAATATTATGACTAAGATAATGTAGAATAAATTATCTTTAGTCCTCAACAGGGAAAAATCTGATAGAATACAATAGACAACAAGTTTTAAATCAACAACTGCAGCGAAAACAACAATCCATTAGAAGAGTCAAGTAGAGCATGATGTATACTATCGTCCATGATTTAAAAGTTTATCATCAATATTTTATCCATGTAACATCAATTAATAATTATTTCCAATCAACGAATTATCTATGCACTACGGGCCAAAGATAATCGTTTGTATCACCAGTGGTCATGATCATGCCAAACACCTGTCCATCTTTGCACTACAAGCTAAAGATATCAATCAACAGTTCATCTTTGCACTACGGGCAAAATATATTCATCAATCAATAGTTTATCTTTGCACTACGGGCCAAAGATAACTTTCAACATAATTTAAGTCTGAGAATTATGATAATGATAATAAGAATGAATCAAGTGAGACTATAACATGGATTCAATTTCAAGAATAAAGGTCACAACAAATAACTTGGACAAAGATTTTTTTTCGTGAACAATACTCGTGAATAGTACCGTATGTATGAACAGTGCCCATGAATAGTACCCAGACATGAAAAGTTTTAAATTTAATAAGAAAGTTCAGACCAATATTCCAGTGAAATGATATTAGATGAAGCGTAATTTTTAATCATTTTAGGAATTATAGAAGCAATACTTACTATAGTAAGTTTAAATTTAGGAATATGAGATGAAATAATATCGCTTACATAATATGGAGTATGAAAGAAAATGATATCCCTTACGAATATGGAAGAAAATAATATCATTTACGAGTATTGAAAGAAAATAACCTCCTTGACGAATAATAATAATAATATCATTTACCTTAGTAGAAACAGGATTTAACTGGAATATCAGATATTATTCTGAGAAAATCTTACACAAAAAGCTACACTCAAAGTATCCTTATACTCACAAGAAATACACTCAATATTATATAGAAAGAATTTTTCCGATTCTGGTGTGAGTTTCATTGTTTAACTAAGCAGCCTATTTATAAGAAAGTGGTAGTACACCATTTTTGACAAAATTCACATACTCACATTTTTTGAAAATAATGCAGCACACCTAACTTGAACAAACTTTCCAAGACAACTTGTTCACCATCATTTATCACATGTTTAAAAAAAATTATAATTAAAAAGAATTCAAATTCAATTTGCACTCTTCCTCCTTATTTTATTCTTATACTATAAATTTATTATAATACTATTAACATTTAAATTATAAAAAATATACTATTATATTATCACAATATATTATTATAATGTAATATTATAATAATATATAAATATATTATCGGAGAAGATAATTATGGTTTCATAAAAAAATTAACAACTTTCAACAATTGTCTCATTCTAAAATTCCTCCATTTATATCAAAATTGAATAAATATTTATTTATCATATTCATCAATTATTTACAATTATTCAATAATTATTTCTAATTAATATTATAGATTCACAATACTGATAACCAGACCGTTTCAAATAAAGAGTGAGCTTTTCGATAAAGATTTCTCTTTACTAGCGCGCAATTATATGACATAACCCATTTTCTCGACATAACTTTTTAGACATTATCAATAATGCTATCTAATAATATCATTTCAATAATATGATTTTTGAGTGTCGTGACAATTATTGAATCAATAATGTAAAATACTATTCAATTATCTTTGTAGCAATTATTGCATCAATAATATGAAAGATCGTGCAATTTTCATCGTATCAATTATCGAGCGACTTTCACGTAAGAATCAATAATCGAGATATCGTGTGTATCTACCGCCGTGCCACTGTGCAACCACACGACATCGTATTTTATCATCAAGGGTATTTCAACAGGTTTTAACGGTAAAAGTTTTGTCGTTATTTTTATAAAAAAGTTATTTCTGTCGCTTTCTATATCCGATAGTTATTCCGTTATGTGGTCCACCAATGATTGCGCCGTCGTACGGATATCCTCGACAAAAAGAATATCTCCCGACCAAAACGAATATTCACCGACAAAATGAATATTTTATGACCACTTGTTTACTTTGTAAAATTTGCACATTTCACCCATAACTAAAGCATTATATCAAATCAACACCTTATTATTCAAAAATAATAATTAGAGAAATTAAATATTTATTCATAAAAAGTTAGGGTCTTACACTTCAGGTGTAGGTGGTCCGCATTTGGACCACCTATAGCGACGGTCCGTTCCGTCGATATAGGTCAGCAAATCGTCGTCATAGCTATAGCGACAGGCCGAATCGTCGTTATAGTAAGAATCAAGAGCATTCCTCCTTAAATAACATTTTTTTATTAAAACTACGTCGTTTTGGAGGGACGCGGTGGCATTTTTGTAAATACGCGGTGGCATTGTATTTACAAAAATATCATCGCGTCCTTCCAAAACGATGTAGTTTTAATAAAAACGCTATTCAAGAAACGCTTATTTAAGGAGAATATTCTTGATCTTTACTTTACCTATATATATATATATATATATATATATATATATATATATATATATATATATAGTCATATCAACGGTAAAGTGATTGAAATATAACTTAAAATACAACTTGAATAACCAAGCTCAGTTCAGCACAACAAAATTTGTATAACTAATTAAAAGAGGGCTTGCCCATTCTGATGCTAAAAGCCCATCCAAGATAAAAAGTTAAGGTTCGACATTAACTTTGGGTCTTTCTTTCGTAACTCATGATCTCATTTTTTATTTCTTTTGTTTCTCTTTCGAATGTCTGAAAGTATTAAAATTAACAAGTTGCACGTGGGCTTAACTGTTTGGACAAGCCCTATCCCTGCTGTTCTTTATCTGGATTGAAGATTGACAGGCCTAATTGTGGGTATTCGGTTAATTGATTCGCGAGCCTTATTGTGGGTATTCAAGTCAAATAATTATTCCCTATACATAGCTCAAGCATAGTGAACCAAATGTTTAAGTATATTTGAAGGAGTATTTTATATATTACGAAAATTTTCAGTCGAATTATGATTGTTATATATATATATTATAGTAAACATGACAAGTACTTAAGTAAAGTTTTTAATATTATGTTACTTCACCCCTTAAGTGAAAAAACAGAGAATAGTATCCTTTTACTTTTCTTAAAATAAATTATAAAAATCTTAAAATGTAAAACTAAAGTGAATTATTTGAGTAATTTTGAAAACAAGAAACTGTGTAGTACTTATAATATTCACAATCGTATTGACTAATTAAATTTTTAATAATTTTGAATTAAAAAAAATATCTTAAATTTAGTTTAAAAGGACAAAAATAGATTTTTTTTGAAATGGAGTTCTAGTATTAAACACACTTTAAACTATGAAAGTTTAGTCACCATACATAATCTATTTAAAAGGTATATAAAATACAATTTTTTCATGCATAATTAAAATTGGAATTTGTGTAATATTCAACATTAATTTTCTTTTTATAATATTTTTGTTCTCTCTTCTTATTACTTATATTTATATCTAGAATAATCGTTATAGACACAACTTATTTTATAACTATTTTACAATTTACTAATGTGATATACTCCACCTCACCTCAGCATATTGATGAACAAATTATTTCAATGTAATCTTCGGCCCCACATAAAAGCTGAGATAAAGTATGCCACATTAGCAAATTATAAAATAGTTATAGAATAAGTTGGAATATACCACATCAACAAATTATAAAATAGTTATAAAATAAGTTATGTGTCTAACATTATTCTTATATCTATCCTAAAACAACTCAATTGTTTCCATCCAAACCAAGATTTTCAGGGGATATGCCCCTTAAAATGATTACTAAAATATAAAATAGGTTTCCAAAAGAGAGAACCAAATAAAGTAAAAGTTAGCTTTTCCTAAAACCCTAAAAAAAATATTAATTTGAAGGCTAAGGGTTTAGATCTCTCTCTTTGGAAAAACAGTTGGCACACGTGCGGTATTAATCATTTCAAGCACTTCACCAACCTTTGGCAATCATTCTTCTCTCCATTTATTTCTCATAATTTGATTAATAATTTAAGAACCATTTTTCCCCTCTCCCTCTCCCTTTTATTTATTTTATAAATGCTCATTAATTTTTATTTAGAAAAATGTGATCTTTTCCAAAAAGAAAGTGCAGTTGTGGGCCAGCCCGCTCGTGCGTCCATGAGAGCTCAGGCCCATTACCTTACTGCCATGCCCATAGAAAAAAGATAGAAAGAATGAGGGGTTACTTTTGCAACTGAATAGAAGAACAATTTGGTTCAGTAGGGGACCAGTTTGGTTCATGTAAATTAAATTGAGGTTGAAATTTAATTAGTAGAATCTCTTTATAAATATGCAAATTTACTAAAGTTTATAAATAATAATGCATAAAATGATTTCTTTGATAATTGTCTGTTTAAAATATCTAACTACAACAACATTTATTACCAATTTGTACTACTCTATCTCTGTCTAAATCCGTCCTACAAAAATAGTTCTATATATCTACAAAATTATGTAAATATTAAAGATTTTATTTTTAATTTATTTTTACCTTTAAATATAATAAAATACTCTCTTGATTTCAAAATTAAAGATACAATTTCACTTTTGAAGTCAAATGATGCTATATTAATATTCAAAATAAGTATGACTCATAAAAGTTTAGAATGAAATAAATTTTGTAATTAATAATTTTTGTTATATACTATATAATTATAAAATTGTATCAAATAAAATTAATTAATAAATTCACATCCACCGTTTAACTTTAAAAGTACTAGTATAATTTAGTAGAAGCGACATTAAAATGAATTTAGGATTACAAACTTGATCAGTATATGTTGATTATTTTTTACAATTATCAAAAATAATATTTTTTTGAATAAAAAAATTGACAAATGAGAGTCTGAGAATAATAGTTTTGTCCAATCACATCAAAGGGAACCCGTGATATCCAAGAGGTGATCTAGTTAGGTCCCTCCATATATAGGTAACTCTATCAGGATTGGTTAACATGAAATTAATTTTGATTAATTGATCAATACTATATCGACACGTAAGGCGGAAAGTGATCTCTGCGTGCTAAGACAAGATTGATCAATCGGTAACTTATCGTGAGATTACTGAATTAATATTAATTCTCAAATAAAACTAAATATATATATATATATATATATATATATATATATATATATATATATAGAAAACTAAATAATAAAGTTAGATAAGAATTTAGCATCACAAAGCAAAAAGAAAAAGAAAAAAGAGCAGCACTTTATAAATATCTCTATTTATAAAACATGCACTTGTTTACCTCAACATCAGTACTCCATAACCATGGCTTCAGAGAAGGTGGAGACAGTTGTAGCCGGAAACTATGTGGAGATGGAGAGAGAAGAAAGCGATTCCAACGCTTCCAAGAGCAAATTATCGAAATTCTTTTGGCATGGGGGATCAGTTTATGATGCATGGTTTAGCTGTTCTTCTAATCAGGTATTATATATTAAATTTAGATTTTATTTTTTTTCAGGGGAAAATTAATTAATTAATAATGATAAATTAATTTCTGACATTAATTTAATTTGTAGGTGGCACAAGTACTTCTTACACTGCCTTACTCATTTTCACAACTAGGGATGTTATCTGGAATTCTTTTCCAACTGTTTTATGGCTTGTTGGGAAGTTGGACTGCTTACCTCATAAGTGTACTTTATGTTGAATACAGAACTAGAAAGGAAAGAGAAAAAGTTGATTTTAGGAACCATGTAATTCAGGTACGAGCGTACTCAATTAATTTATATATTTTTCTTTTTCATTTACCATGTAATTAATAATTTTTTTGAATAAATAAATATATTTTGCTTTTAGAAATTTAATTTCTTGATACTAGTAATTAATTACTTGCTTTTAATTATAATTAAAAAAACCAACACACACACACACACACACACACACACACATATATATATATATATAATTTTTCCTGTCATTTTAATTTATATTGCAGTGGTTTGAAGTTCTTGATGGGCTACTGGGAAAGCACTGGAGGAATATAGGCCTCTTTTTCAACTGCACTTTTCTACTATTTGGATCTGTAATTCAACTTATTGCTTGTGCAAGGTATTAATTACATAATCAAGCAAAGGATTATATATATATATATATATATATATATATATATATATATATATATATATATATATATATATAATCTGTGAGACGACAGAGACTAGTATATAAATTTTGTTATAAATAACACTAATTTCTTCCTAATGATTCATTCATTCATATATATATATATATATATATATATATATATATATATATATGATGATCTTGCAGTAATATCTACTACATAAACGATAATCTGGACAAGAGAAGTTGGACTTACATCTTCGGAGCTTGTTGCGCTACGACGGTGTTCATTCCATCGTTTCATAATTACAGAATTTGGTCATTTTTAGGCCTCCTAATGACAACTTACACTGCATGGTATCTAACCATTGCTTCCTTTCATCATGGACAGGTAGGTATATATACTTAATATCTAAATTAATCCTGATTACCTAGCTTGCTAGCTAGCTAGCTATATATTAAAATATATATTAGTGATATATAGTACTAATTAAAGTAAAAATTTGGTTTGATTAGCTTAATTTTACTATTATTTAATTATTAATAAGTGCTTTTGGCATTTAATTAATTTTTTGAAGGTTGAAGGAGTTAAGCACTCAGGTCCATCCACAATGGTTCTGTACTTCACTGGGGCTACAAACATTCTTTACACCTTTGGTGGGCATGCTGTGACAGTGTGAGATTTTTTTTTAATTCAAACAATTAAGTTGATATATATCATCCTATATATATATAATATTATCTAAATAAATAGATATATTTAATATAATTGAGGAGTTGGATCTTTATCTTTATATATTGCCCATCTCAAAACATACGGAACACATATGGAGACATTATATATATATATATATATATATATATATATATATATATATATATATATATATCACTGGAAACTGCAGCTTTATGAGGAATTAATGGGAACATGCATGTTTCCTGAAAATCTTATTTATTTATTCATTGTGGAGTTATTCAAATCTAGACCATTGGTATGCTATTATTATATACGTGTAAATCTTATTTAATTATTTTAGTAATTAAACATGATCGATCTCTGATATATATATATATATATATATATATATATATATATATATATAATATGTATGCATATAACTGCATGCGGATTGAATTGGATTGGTATTATAGGGAGATAATGCATGCGATGTGGAAGCCCCAAAAGTTCAAAACGATTTACTTCTTTGCAACATTGTATGTGCTTACCCTCACCCTACCATCAGCAACTGCGGTTTATTGGGCTTTTGGTGATTTGCTCCTCAACCATTCCAATGCTTTTGCTTTGCTCCCAAGAACTGGATTTAGAGATACAGCTGTTATTCTCATGCTCATTCATCAGGTAATTAATTAATTAATCCAACAAAAAAGTCTATTCCATTTGCAAAATTACAAACAGTAATGAAAAATTATATATATATATATATATATATATATATATATATATATATATATTAATTGCTATTTTGAATTTTATTTGACTTTGTTTAATTTGCAGTTCATTACATTTGGATTTGCATGCACTCCTCTATACTTTGTATGGGAGAAGTTCATTGGAATGCATAACACAAAAAGCATTTACAGGCGAGCTCTAGCTAGACTTCCGGTGGTTATCCCTATATGGTTCCTCGCCATTGTTTTCCCCTTCTTTGGCCCTATCAACTCCACCGTTGGATCTCTTCTCGTCAGTTTCACCGTTTACATTATTCCTTCCTTGGCGCACATGATCACTTTTGCTTCTGCTTCGGCTAGAGAGGTCAGTCAAATATATATTTCGATTCATTTAATTTGTTTTTCAATATTAATTAATTTAGACCGATATTCGACTTGATTAATTATTATTATAATTTCTTTTTCATTAATATACAATAATCCTTTTCTTTATTCTTCCGAATTATTTGTTCTCTCCCTCCTTGATCATGTGAAGGTGATTGATTATCATCATCTTTAATTAAGAAGTGTAACTTCCTTTTTTTTGTGGGATATATACTGTCACCATAATTCTTTTTATTTCGGCCAAATTATCGGCCTCCTCATATATATCGCCCATTATATAAATTATCACTTAATCCCATTATTTCGACCAAGAATCATTATGCTTAATCCGATGACGAGAATCATTATATCAAATGACGTTGACTATTTTGTTCGCCACTTTGTCGCATGGCATTAATGAGGATGGGACTCAAAACGATTGGCCAGAATAAAAAAGAATAGTAGGGGATGAAAGTAGATCTGCTTACTTTTCTACCAAGCCGACCAAGTAAGGAAAAAGGTGTCGGAAGGTGGTGGGTGGTACCAGAACCTGGATAAGGGAATACGATGGGGCTAAGATCACATAAGAGGTAAAGAATACGTACATTTTTTTCATTAGAATTTTATTCTATCTCTCTCTACACTAGACAATAATATTTTTCTCCATTGTTGACCTTGGATCCTCAGATCGACTCTCACGCCGAGTTATCCTCGACGGCCAGCCGCAAGCTTTTGGTGTCGATCATTGAACTGCAGGCAGATATTGGACGCGCTTCGTGATTGGGACGTGGAGAAAGATCCCGGCGCTAACATCGGGCGCTGTAAGGAGGGTCGAAGTTCTAAAGTGTCCTCGAATATTTTTCAATCACAAACCGTGGTTCGTTTCTACGCCAATATTCATGGTGAAGAGAGAACACCTACATTCATCAAGGGCGTACCGAGGGTCGCAAAGTGAATCGACACCCCGAGTGTGTCATAAAGATCGCTTTGGGACCCGTAATAAGTGTTCATGCAAGACAAATGGCCCAAGCGATCCTCAAGATTTTCAATCAAGAAGATGGGTAAGGTTAAACGAGGTTAGTCTACCCCATCGATAAAGATTCGCCACGGCCGAAAACGAGCAGAAGGCACTTCGCCTAGAAACTCGATACCGAGAAGACTAAGATGAAAAGGTTTCACGACAGCCAAGACGGTCGATGAAGCGGATGACAGAGCTATGGAAGTACTTGTGAAGCAACGATGTGATATATACCGAACAGATGGCCCGAACGACAGAGTCGAGAGATGAAAAACTCGCCATAATCAATTCCCAAGAGCGAGGACACCGGGCGGAAAAGAACCTGCTCATTCAGACGAGAGTCTCGAGGCCAAATCGAGAAAGAAGAAGATCCTCAAGCCTTACTCCTCAAAGATCGATGAGGTACATCACCCCGCCGATTCTAAGGAGCAGGATCTGAGGGAACGTAAGAGGTCTGGCCCAAGGATCGTAATTCTCAAACCACAAAGAGAGCCCTTGTTGTTGCAGACATTCTCGCCTTTAGTGCCCGAGCACAAAGACGAAGCATATCTAGAGATTGTACTCCGAGAGTCTACCGAGGGTACACATCACCTGTAGATACTGTCATCAAGAAGTCCTTCTAAAGTCAAGGTTCTGCCAGAAGAAACCTGGCCTACCATAGGAGAAAGGAGTCATCTAAAAAAGAAGCATCGCCTCAACCGTAAGGAGTAGATTATTTGGTTAAAGAGTTAAAAGAACTTCTAAGCAAATTTCATCAAGCACGAAAGATTTAAGGACACTTTCGGAAAGAAGGAATCCCTTTTTTCTCATGGAGATTCTTAGAGAAAAGTCGACCCCACCAAGAAGTCGCCCCATATGGAGAGTTATGATGGATCGGGGATCCCTATGACCACAACAAAGCGCTCAATCGATCGATGGATTATTATGATTTTAGCGATGTCGCTAAGTGTCATACTTTTGTCACAACACTTGTAAAGGATGCCCGATGTTGGATGGGGACTTTGCCTCAAATTCAATTTCATCTTGGGCGTATATGTGCAAGAATTTCATGCTCGCTTGGCAAAGAAGAAAAGAAGAAGGGAAAACTAACTCGTTCATCGCTCAGTTCGACAGCCGAATGAGTCTTTGGGCCAATATGTGAAGAGATTCCGTGAAGCAAGAGAGATGTGTGATGATTTGAATGATCCGCAAGTCATTGGATTGTTTCGTAATGGATTAGATCCGTCAAATCGTAAAAGTTAGTGAAGAAGTTGATGTTTCATCACCCAAGAGTCTTGTCAAGCCTTTCGACAAAGTCAAGGTTATATCGTGGTAGAGGAAGCTATGGATGTACTCTTAAACGCCCCCCGCTGCATCTACCAAGGAGATGACGGATGTAAATGATAAAGATCAAAGAAAGAATGAGGGTAATAAAGACCGCCATGGGCGGATCAAAAAGTTTAATAATTGGAGAGACAGGTGGAGGACGCTCGTCCGCCCAAAGACAACGAAAGTGAATAGAACGCACACAACACTTAATACGCATAGGTCATGTATCTTGGATCAAATTAAGAATCAACCTATTTTCGAGCCACCCGAGATAACATTAAGCCCGGAAAAGGGAATTTCGTAAGTATTGTGGATTATCATCAAGCTTCGGTCGCGATACAAACGATCGTGTTAGTTTCAAGGACTTTATTGAAAGGAAAGTACAAGCGAGCTTTAATTCAAGATGTGGGTCGCTGTAATCAATCAACAAAGCAGGACAGAGGGCCTGCTCCTCGTAGCTCAACCAGCCAAAGCTAAGTGTTACTCGCTTCCCTAACAAACTCGCAAGGCATGTGATAGATGTCATCACCGGGGTACTTCGCAAACTCGCTGAAAAAAAGCCTGGTTATTTCGATTCTTGGCCACGATAAATATGTACCTCCCCAAGATCGATGATCTTATCCGAAGTTCGTAATCTCTTTTATCGATGAAGATTACCTTCGAAATTATCGAACCGCACGAGGGATCATTGGTGTCGATCGCACAAGTGGGTTCTTTAGAGATATGTAAACGGATGATGGTGGATAATGGGTCTTCAGAGATATTCTCAGATGCCCACGCTTATCGTAGAATGCACCTAGATGGGCGAAAGATGGAGTTGGGACAGAAGCTCCTTTATATGGTTTTAGTAATGACCCTGCTAAGGTGGTCGAACTATTGAATCGCCAAATATCTTCTGAACTACTTCAACAGTAGAAATTATTTGCAAATTTTATGTTGTAAATGTAGATTCGCTTATAATGCTATTTTGGGAAGGCTCGCTTTAATTGCTTTGGTAAGTCGTGACCTCTATTCCTCATTTCAAAATTAAATTTCCTACTACCATGGGCTCATGAGGTGAAGGGGATTCGATCTCGCCGTAAGATGTTATAGAAATGTCGTGATCACTTCGGAGTGGGAATATCAAAGGTAAGCATGCTATGGCAATAGAGATCGAACCTTTCACGTAAAGTAGTTTCAACCATGGTCATGCCACCAAGAAACGGAGGAGATAGATCTCATCCCGCAAAGCAAACAAAAACGGTGAAAATAGGTTCAGATCTCGCCGAACCTCTCCTGATTTAATCTTATGTAACTCTCGCAAAGCTATGTTGATATTTTCACCGGGAGCCTCGTGGATACGCCGGGTAAGTAGGATATTGTCGAACATCTACCGGAGGTAGACCCGTCAAGAAGCCAATCCGACAGAAGAGGAGGATTTTCGTGACCGAACGCCAAATAATAATTGATGAAGAGATTGCAAAATTATCGCGCAGCAGACTTCATCTTCTAGATCGACTACCCGCAATGGATGGCAAATGTGGTGCCGGTACGTACAAAATGGTAAATGGCGTAGTCCAAGATCGACTATACCGATTTAAATAAGGCTTGTCCAAGGATTTCTACCCTTTACCCCACATCGACCAACTAATCGATGCCACTTCGGTATGCTTTATTAAGTTTCATGGATGCATTCTCCGTTACCATCAAATTTCCACGTAGAAGAAGATATACCAAGACGCTGCTCATTACGCATCGCTCTAAGATATGCTTATAAGAAATGACCTTCTACTTCATTAATGCCGAGCCACATATCGTAGAATGATGAACCATGTTTTCAGATATCACCGGTAGAATATGGAGGTGTATGTAGATTTATATGATTGTCAAAAGTATGTTGGTACATAAACATATGGATGATTTGGAAGAATGTTTTCGCATAATTCACAACACAATTTGAGATTGAATCCCACTAAATGCACCTTTCTGGCCTAGAGTCGCAAATTTCGGGATATCTTGTCACCGAGAGGAATCAAGCCAACTCGAGAAGATTCAAGCGATCCCGAACATGAAGACTCCTCTACCATTTAAAGATGTTCAACGTCTCGATCGAAGGATTGCAGCCTTTAAGGAGGTTCATGTCCAAGTTTCGGCGGAAAGATGTCTCACCGCTTTTTCGATACATTCGAAAGGGTCAAGAATGCAAAGACGTTTCAATGGACTTGAGCGTGAGGACGCTTTTCAGAGCATCAAGTCCTATTTATCTTCTAAGACCTTTGTTGGTGAAGCCTGCCTCGCCGAACCTTTATATTTGTACTTAGCAGCCTAGTTCATCGGGCGTAGGAGCAGCTTTGGTGCGTGAAGTCAAAAAGCAAAGACCCGCTTATTATGTAAGTTATGTCCTTCGGATGTCAAACAAGGTACCCGAATATTGAAAAGTTTGTTTTCGCTTTAATAACCGCTAATCGAAAAGTTTAGGCAATACTTCTGTGGTAGATTGGTAATAGATATACAGATCACCTTTAAAGAAGATTATGGGTAAACCCGAGGTATCGGGAGATTAAATGCACGGACGATGGAGTTGTCACAATTTTTCATTGAATATCATCCCCGAATCGCCATCAAAGGGCAAGCCTCGCTGATTTTGTTGTTGAATGCTCGCTCAAGTCGATGAAGTCAGTAGCAGAAGATGAAGGATCGAACAGAGCAGTTGCCGTTCTTCAGCAGAAGCAAAGTTCATGGACGCTGTTTGCAGATGGGTCTTCTACCATGGACGTCAGTGGAGCAGGTATTATTCTGACGAGTCCGGAGGGATTCAAGGTACAACAGGCCATCAGATTTCAGTTCAAAGCAACAAACAACGGTCGAGTATGAAGCGGTATTTGCAGTTTACTTGCCAAAAAGAGTCTCAAGTGCAAAGAATAATTATCTTTAGTGATTCTCGCCTAATCGTTAACAAATTTCGGGGAATATGAAGCTCGAGGCCCAAAATGATCAAATATCTAATGTAATCAAGGAGCAACTTCAGATTTCCAATCTTATGAAGTTTCAAGGATCGAGCGTAATAACAATTCAATTGTCGACGACTCTCCAAATTAGCCACTACGGATGTTAACGCTTTGATGGGTCGGTTTATTTAGAAACTTTGCAACATCCTAGTGTCCATTATGAATCCAGAATGTGCATCGACCAAACCAATCACCGGGTCGACTATATATAGAGTATCCGCGAGATGGCGCCTTACCTTCTGGACGGATGCTCGCCAAAAAAATTAAGTATAAAAGTGCTAATTTTGTTCTAATTGATGGAGATCTATTCAAGAGCTTTCATCTCCATTATTGAAATGTTTGACTCCATCCGTCGACTACGCTCTTCTGGGAAGACATGAAGGTATTTGTAGACTATACGGCGGCTAAGTCATTAGCCTATAAAATACTTCGTCAGGATACTATGGCCTACCATCTTTAAAGAAGAATCGAGTATGTCAAGAAGTGCGAGAAATGTCGATCAACAAATTCGATCCCACATCACCACCGTAAGAGCTATACTCGATCTTATCTCCTATACCCTTCACCGTCTGGGGTTGATATATCGGGTCCATTACCGAAAGCTAAAGGTCGTCTTCACATAGTTGCTTATTGATTATACGACTAAGTGGGTGGAGGCAAAACCACTTTGGCCAATAACTTAAAAAGAATGCCTAAAGTTTATAAAGGAGTCAGTGGTATTTCGCCGGATTCCTAAGGTGTTGATATCGGACAACCAAGCGCCAACAGGATCGAAATTTGAGGCATTCTTGAAAGAACTCGGGATTCAACATAGAAAGACCTCAAGAGCTCATCCACAATCAAATGGACAAGTTGAAGTGACCAATGTAACGTTGTTGAATGGAATCAAGCGTAGATTAAATGAAGCCAAGGCGTATGGCCGAGGAGCTACTTAGTGTGTTGTGGGCTTATCGAACTACTCCAAGGACTACAACAGAGATTCACCTTTAGATTGGCTTATGGTAATCGATGCCTTTAGTTCCGCTTGAAATTGGATCTCCAAATTTTCGGGTCACCAATTCAGTAGAAATTTACAATGAGGAAGGGCTTAAGGCCAACCTCGATTTACTTGAAGAAGAAAGAGAAACAAATTTTAACCAAAGTCAAAAAATTATCGTCAAGAGTGGCTAAGCACTATAATAAGGGAGTAAAATGTCAAGGTTCAAGTGGGAGATTTTGTCCTCGAGAAGTCAAGCATCTACACCTCGTAATATAGGAAAGTCGATGCCAAACCGGGAAGGACCGTATGAAATAATCGGTGTCAAGCCGGAACTTATCGATTGAAAGCATTAGATGGATCAAGAATTAAGAATACTTGCATCACTGGCAAAGCTTAGAAAGTACTTTCAAGAAAATGATGTATATGTATATGGGAAGGTCAGAATATTTATGTCATCATCAATAAAAGTTCCCTTTTTCTCTAACAAATTTTTTCTTCATCACGATCGCACCATCGGGTTGGGAGGTTCGGTGGACTCACCGCCATTTGATGGCGCCTCTTTTGGCAGGTGGTCCCATGAGTTTGTCGTGCCCTTCGTGGTAGGCAAACGCCATTGGTGTTGGGAGGTTCGGTGGACTCACCGCCATTCGATGGCGCCTTTTTCGCAGTGGTCCTTATGAGTTTTGTCGCCCTTCGTGGTAGGCAAACGCCATTGGTGTTGGGAGGTTCGGTGGACTCACCGCCATTCGATGGCAAAATTTCTTTGGCAGGTGGTCCTTATGAGTTTGTCGTGCCCTTCGTGGTAGGCAAACGCCATTGGTGTTGGGAGGTTCGTGGACTCACCGGGCCATTCGATGGCAAATTTCTTCTGCTAGTGGTCCCATGAGTTTGTCAGCCCTTCGTGGTAGGCAAACGCCATTGGTGTTGGGAGGTTCGGTGGACTCACCGGCCATTCGATGGCGCCTCTTGGCAGTGGTCACTTAGACCTTGTCGTGCCCTTCGTGGTAGGCAAGTGTCATCTTTAAGACGTTGTCGTGCCCCACGTGGTAGGTAATTGTCGGTACACTTAGACCTGTGTCGCCCTTCGTGGTAGGCAAGTGTCATCTTTAAGACGTTGTCAGCCCTACACGTGGTAGGTAATTGTTACACTTAGACCTTGTCAGCCCTTCGTGGTAGGCAAGTGTCATCTTTCGATTTTGTCAAGTTCTTGGGCAGTAAATGTCATCTTTGGTTTTGTTATGCTTTTAGGGTAAACAAATTCCTAACGAAGCAGATATGTCTCACACTTCTAAGAATTAATAAGTATCCCTCTACTTTATTACCTAAAATTTTTCTAAGTGTTGAGTTCGTAAAACTTCATTCTTACACTTCATCGTTATATGGCATGTTTAGTTGTTATCTAACAGTTCAAGTTCAAAGACACGAAGGGGTGGTGCATTTTTCACTTAATGAAATGATGGAGTATCGCGATAATAAACCAAGTCATAAGGAATGAAACTATTTTCATTAAATATTTAATTTAATTACACTATTGACAATTTTTACGAGACATCGTAAATTAAAGATGTAAAAAACATAAACAAAGAACATCGCCTTCAGACTCCATCTTCATCTCAAGAATCGAGTAAGGATGGATCCAGATTGGTCGCAGATGCCTTCTCCTTGCCACGACTTTCTAAGAAAGCTCATAACTCTCTTGAGTATATCTTCATTATTTCTCCATTAATCTCGTCCGAAGTTCCCAGATTTTCGTGATATTTGTTTACGGGGTCGCTTGTTAACGGAGGCCCAAGGTCCCAAGAGCCTCGAGCTCTCTTGATTTTCTCCTCAAGTTTGAGCCACTACTCATGTGACGATTTTTTCACGCTTCCAACTTATGGATGGTCTTGGTCAAGATCTTTGCATCGCCTTTAGCTCCTCGATCTTTTCCATCCTTATCTCGCCCTCCGAACCAAGTCAACGCTCATTTTCACGATTCCTCGTCGGCCGAGCTTTGGTCGACTTTTAATTCTTCCTCGAGGCCTTCACATCTCCTTTCGCTTGGGCTAACTCTCGTTGAAGACCTTCGTTTGTATGAAGAAGGCATTCATGTTGAAGTTTTTTCCTTCGCCAAGCGCATTTCAAGACGGCATTTTCCTTCCTCAAGATCTCTTCTTCGCTTTCCCGAGAGATCTTCGATTTAAGACGTCCTAACACCGCAGACCGGCTCGTGTATTTCCAATATCATTTGATTAGTTTTCGATATATAAACATGCAGATAAATTCGTAAGTAAAGAAGATACTCATTTACCTTCGCCAAGTAGCTCATGCCTTCACTAGTAGATTCCATTCGAAACTATTCCCAAACCGATGATCGCTTGCTTTCACTAACAAAGGTGTTGAATAGTTGGAATGGAAAATGAGCATCGAAGCCTGGGGCCACATTGTTGGGGAGGCCATGGCTTCCCGATCAATCTCTTTGTGGTTTGTTCTCTTGGTGGGGAAGGTGGAGGTTCTTCAAGAAGAGGTGAGGGTCTATATGTATGGTTTCGTGGAGAAGGAGATCGAGCAAAGCGTATGCTCGTGGAGTTGGCGAGGAGCAGTGAGATGAACCAGGTGAATGTCTCGATGGCCGCTTTTTTTCGGGAAGGAAGGCGCGCGGGTTGGTCTTATTGGTTCATTATCGTGAACAGGGGTTTTATGGATATGATTGGAGGAGTGACAACCAAGAAGTAGGGACTCAAGCTCTTCTGCAACCAAAGGAGTTATTTTAGTTCTTATTTTCTTTACACGAAGGACCTTAGCCCTTCGTGCAAAGGAATATCGAGAAGACTTCTCCTAACAGGATAGGTTCGGAGGTCGGGGATTGGGATTAGTTGAGGTTGTTTGGGGGTTGCTTCGGGATTGTTTCGTGATCACCGCCGTGGTTTGCTTCGTGGGTGGTTTTGGTTCGTTTCATGGATCTTTTCTTCGACGAGGTCAAGGTTTTTTCTTCGGAATATTAGATTCGCTGCTCGAGGTTCGTCTACCAAGGGAAGAAGTTCGAGGATCGACAATAGAAGGGTTAACTCGGAAGATCCTTCTACCGGGTGCTCTACACTCAGATCAAAGATTTTCCCCGCCAAAAAATCTTCCAGATCTCTCACCTCCAGAGGAGTTCGGTTTAATCGTAGATACCGCAAAAACCACACATCGTAATATGTATCACCTATACAAATTTCAAAAATTATATTGCGTAATTAATCCAAACTTACATTTGTGATTATATAACCAAGCTTGTTTGGTCAAGTGTAAAACTCCATTCCTTCGAGGAATTTTCCTCAAGAAGTCCGCCATCTCCTCACCCGCTTCTTCTGATATATCACCAAAGTCAGCAGAGACTTGGTCAGAGGTGGTCCATTCTGGAAGGGAAGAAATCTCAGGCCCCGTGATGAAAAACCACCACTCGTGCCAACCTTTATTGCTGGAAGGAGTGTTCATCAAAGGTCTCCTCTCGAACCTAGTATTAGGTCGAGGAGATTGCTTACTCAATACTTTGAAACCCCGCTTCTGGACCTACCAAAGCAGAGAAGAGGGTGAAGAAGATGTCAACAGAGGGAGTAATCCCAAGTTCGTGACAGAAGGCAATGAATGCCAAGATGTGGATGTAGGAGTTGGGCACTAGTTGGGCGAAGCCCACTCCTATAAACCCTAAAAGGGTAATGATGAAGACATGAAGAGGAAGTCGAACCCCCTTCTCCGTAAGAAGAATCGTGAGATGGCGACCCAACCGTCTGTCGCCGGTACATACGCTTCTTCAGAGCAGGAGTTCTTATCGCATACATGTCGTGAACTGATAACGACTCCTCGAGCATGCATATTTCGATTCAAATGACAGAGGAACTAATGTTGGCATTAGGAAATTGTTCTCGCCTTTGAAGAAATCAAGTAAGAAGAAGTCAAAGAAAGGTTTTCTCCCATAGTAGATGATCGAGGGTTAGAGCTCGAACCCTCTCGATTAGGGTTCGATTGGGAGAAACGATGTCGATGGGAGTCGCACGCAAAGGAGAGTTCTCGCTTAGAAGTTTTGGCCACCATTGTTTCGATTTTGTGAAGCAGTAGAAAGAAATTTGCAGAGAAGAAGAAAGTTCTAAGGTTCAAATTTTGAATTAGCAGTAAAACCGCCGTAATTGGTAAAGTTTACCTTTTATAATCGACAAATGCACCAGAATTAAGGGTGGGCGTACATTTAATTCAATCGCAACGATGATGAATGGGAAGGGTTTCATCCGCTTTTAAACCTAAATATCTTCACTTTCGTGGGCTTCAGATCTATCGGGTTTCTACTTTTGTACCGATGACACAATTTGGGCTTTGCAAGTTTCACTGGATCTTTTATGATTTTTCATGATGGTTACATCCTCGGCCTATAATTTTTATAGTCTTTCATTAAACACCCGCTTAATATAAGACTAGGGGGTAATGTGGCCATAATCCTTTTCTTTATCAATAAATTATCGGGCTCCTCCTCGATCATGTTATGTTAAGTCATGGCCACGGATTTGGTCACTGGGTCATTCTTATTATTCGGGCTTAGTCATTATATCGCCCATTATATAAATTATCACTTAATCCCAATTTCGACCAAGAATCATTATGCCAAACGACGTTGACTATTGTGGTTCGCCACTTTGTCGCATGGCATTAATGAGGATGGGACTCAAACGACGATCAGAAACAAACAAAGAATAGAGGGATGAAAGTAGATGCTTACTTTTTCTACCAAGTGACCCAAGTAAGTGGAAAAAGGTGTCAAGGTGGTGGGTGGTAACAGAACCTGGACAAGGAACATGTATAGGGCTAAGATCACATAAGAGGGTAAGTAATACGTACATTTTTAATCTTTATTTAACCAAGTGTAAAGAGCACCACAAAATTACTTAAAAAGCTTTACATGAGTGTAGTGTAGATATAGGGCATTCATTATACATGTACAGAAGGGTTAATTTTTACTTGTCCACTATGAGGGACTTGCATTCAATCAATATAGGATAAGCTTTTCTCAGGGTGGACCATTAAAAGTTGGAGATATATAGGAGCCAATTTTTATAGATATGACCACAAATTATACATGGAAATTAAAATTTGTATATTTCAGCTTATATACTTTATTTTATCTGATAGTTTATAATTCTGCCTAAATCATTATATAACTTGGTCATAAATTTGTAAATTATTTCTCTTTCTATGAAATAGCAGTAGATTGAACCAAAGACATAAGCAGAATTAAATACTATGAAAATTGAAAAAAGATTGAACCAGAGACAAAAGTAAATGTTAACAAATGACAGCTGTGGGATTTGAACCCACGCCCTTTCGGACCAGAGCCTAAATCTGGCGCCTTAGACCACTCGGCCAAACTGTCCTGTATTCCCAAGTTTTATTAAATGTTAGTAATTATCATCAAAGATGATAATATCACCAGTCGTGTAAAATCATTAAATAATGAAATTTACATGTTCCACTTTTCATGGACTTAAAGCACGTGATGGTTGCCTGTGCCTGCTTCTGTACAGTATTTCTTTTTGCCAGCAGAGATCAAGCAACCAACGATCACTGGACTTGCAAATAATACTATTCCCATTTATCTAGCATAACAGTCCTTAGCAATGAAACCGAGTATAAATGAAATCAATCCTAAAGTACTCGGTAGTCGGTAGTCGGTACTCGGTACAATTATTTAACTAAAGGGAGCACACCATCACTTCATGACGGGCATCTATCTAACATATTTTGTATATCTCCTTTAGCGACGGATCAAATCGTCGTTATAAGGTTTGGTCTGTCGTTATATGTTGTCATGTCATTAAAAAGTTTAAGACGATTGAGTTCTACGTATATAGCGACGGACCGAATCGTCGTCCGATAAAAATCGCTAAAAGCGGTATATCTGAGGTATGTTAAATAATGGGTAAGCTTAAGATCCGGACCGTATATATATATATAAATATATATATTGTAATATGATTATTATGTTTTCTTATATGACATACACCATCTATACGAAAAACGCCCATAATTAGAAACTTAAAATCGACGTTCGTTATTATTAGTACTATTAGTGGCGGAGTCCACTACTATTAGTAGCGGACCATAGATAACGTCTGTTACTAATGGTAGTGAACGACAATATTATTTTCAGCATTAGCGAACGACGATACTATTTTTAACGTTATTCGTTACTAATAATAGCGGACGACACTCGTTATTCGCTACTATATATTAGTAGTTGTGTAATAAATTGTCCACTACTAATAGTAGCAGACGTGAATTAATCTTGCATGTTGGTTTCTATATTGAACGATAGAGATGATGCATGTCCATTTCAGATTCATAACAAATACATGCATATATCCATACAACATAATTTTTATTTATTTATTTTTTTTTGAAACCCCAACTTTTTTAGAGAGTACAATATAATTGAGAATGAAGAAATAAATTCACTTAAATGAAAATTGAATTCGAGACAAAAGTCAGTATCTCAATTACTAGGCTAAAAACTTATCGGACAATTTTATAAAAATATTTAAACATTCTTCTAACTACTATAATTTTCAATACTTATGATTGAATTGTCAAGCACTTAAGGATCAATATTCTTAATATTTCACCATCGAATGGAAGTCGATATTGTTCTAGGTAGTCTTCCTAAAACATGGAATATGCATTGGTATCTAAGTTTTGACAATAAAAAAAAATCCTTGTAACTAATATTAGTTTTTAGATATAATTTAGAATATTTATCAATTTTAAATTTCAAAATGCTAGAAAACTAACTTTTTAAGTTAATACAGTACAATACTTTAAAAACAAAATAATTTAATAGCATCACCTTTTCTTTATTTCGGGTAAAGGGATTGGCATGTTGGTTCGTGTTCACTACCTCAAAGCGTTCAAAACTGTTTACTACGGGATCACTTGATGATAAAAAAAATATATTATTTGACATAATTTTGTGCAAAATATTCATTTAAAAATTATACACTCTATTCCAAAATTAGAGTATATTTTGACCTTTTATAATTAGTTTACGAAATTCTTAAATTTAAATTGAATCAAGTTTAGTTCTAAAAACTATTACTAATTATCACAAATTAATTAAAACTATTACTAATCATGCATCATAAATTAACTAAAACTATTACTAATTATCAATATTTATCTAAGTTAATATTATTAATGGAAAAATGGAGGTACATAATTGTACAAGTTTCAAATAGTTACTAACTGATAGTAGAGTAGTCACTCTACTACCGTAAAAACGTAGAGTGACTACTCTACGATCGTAGATTGACTTAATTTTAGGATTGTAGACGGTGTACATTTGGGAGTGTGCATAATTGTGTAGCTTCATTACATTCATTATTAATTATTATATTTGTTTCTATAAATGAAAGGAAAACTGACCAGTAGGCAGTAGCCATACATATAAAATTTTAAATACTATGGTATGTATAAACAAACCATCGAGGAAGTGTGCAAGCACTTAATTTAGATTAAGCTTTATGGAACTTTCTTTAGCACAATTTTTTATGCAAATTGCAATTAAAATAATTTCACTTTCAATTCTATTATGGGGATCCGGTTACCCATGAAGTTAACTTGATGATAAGCTGATAAATTGACTATTATAATACTGACACGAAGAGAGATCATCTCTCAATTTGCGTGTCGACACTATATTGATCTTAACTTCATGCTAACTACTCCCCTATGGTGAGCCAAAAACTAATGGTTGTCAAAAGAGTTTTTCTACGGCGACATTGAAGTAGTGACATTTATTTGTTTTTATTTTTTTTATGACTTTTTTTGTAATACATCTCAAAAAATATATATTATTTATTTCAACTGAAATATTTGTAAAAAATATTGTTTTAGATGTAATTTGAATACATATAAAAAACATGGTCTATAAATACTATACATTTTTTGAGAAGTACTATATAAAAAAAAAACCAAATAAAAAAAAATGTTACTAAAAATATCGCAACTTCAATGTCCCTAGAATTATTGTTGTCAAAATCTTTGATTTCTAAGCATTGCAACATGGATAGCCCACCTATCATTTTCTGTAATAAAAATTCAAACTAAGGACAGCCTGGACTTCCTCTTCAATCTCATCTAGCCATCTTTTTGTTTTCTTTTAATTGTACATTAAGTCGGTGTCCATGTATTTTATTCTACATTCTTAAAATACCCTTCTTTTCAAGTCCTCCCTTTGGCTACTCGAAAATGTAATGTACCACATACAGAAACACCAACATGTGATTTTCAATCCTACCCTTCACATGAACAACTTTTAAAAATTACATGTACCATAAATACAGAGTTAATCATCTTCTCAGATCGAGATCCAGCTGATCAGAAGCCTCAAAATTCCTCAACCCAAAAAATGGAGAGATGGGCCTCTTCAATAATGGCCATTCTTTTCTTTATTGCAGCAGCGTTCATGGCTGCTACTTGTTCAGCTCAGCCAAAGAGTTCTTTCGACGATAATTTCAGTATAATGTGGTCTGAAGATCATTTCAAGACTTCCGAAGATGGGCAGATCTGGCATCTCAATTTGGACAACGAAACAGGTAGTACATTTTTAGTGTATAACTTCTCCCGTATTAATAATATAGATTGATATGAATGTTATATGAACTAATTTGGAGAATTTACCTAATTACATGATTTATTCGAGTAAAATAGGCTGCGGGTTTCAAACAAAGCATATGTACAGATTCGGGTGGTTTAGCATGAAGCTCAAGTTAGTCGGAGGTGACTCCGCCGGAGTTGTGACAGCTTATTATGTAAGTTTTATTTCTTTGGATGTTTAGCATTATTGATGTTTATAAAATAAAAGGATGGGTAAAAGTGGAATTTTTGTTACAGATGTGCACGGAAAATGGGGCAGGGCCAACCAGAGATGAGCTAGATTTTGAATTTTTGGGGAATAGAACAGGGCAACCATACCTCATCCAGACCAATGTGTACAAGAATGGGACTGGTAATAGGGAGATGAGGCACATGCTCTGGTTTGACCCCACTGAGGAATTTCACACTTACTCTATTCTTTGGAACAATCACCAGATTGTGTAAGTTCCATTTGTTCATTAATTTTCCAATGTGGGAAAACCTACAAATTTTGGGAAGTTTCTTGATAAGTTTTAGTGCTGTTGAACTCTCCTAAAATAGAAGTGCTGTTGAACTCTCCTAAACTTTTATTAATAAAAGTGATGATTTTAGTCTAGTTTTAACACTAAATTGCGTTGAAATAGAACAGGTTTTTCGTGGATATAGTTCCAATAAGAGTATACAAGAACGCGGATTATGCGAACAATTTCTTCCCCAATGAGAAGCCAATGTACTTGTTTTCGAGCATATGGAATGCCGATGACTGGGCAACCAGAGGCGGCCTAGAGAAAACGGACTGGAAGAAAGCGCCATTTGTATCATCTTACAAGGAATTCAGTGTGGACGGGTGCCAATGGGAGGACCCTTACCCTGCATGTGTATCAACCACCACCAACAACTGGTGGGATCAATATGATGCTTGGCACCTCTCAAAAGACCAGAAGAATGATTTTGCTTGGGTTGAGAGAAATCTTGTGATATATGATTATTGCAACGACACTGAAAGGTTTCCTACATTACCGGAGGAGTGTTCATTGAGTCCATGGAATTGATGGATCAATTTTATATATATTTTTTCTTAATAAAAATCTATACAAGTGTATGCTGTATTGTTTTGACATCTTTATTGGATTGTCCAATATTTATTACATTTATTAAATTATTCATATGTAGTCTAAATTAAGGCTTTGTCCATGATATATTTGGAAATTCGGAAGGGACGTGTACCATATTTTCAGTGTGAATGTGACATTCTTGTATTCAAATAGAGCCCATTACCACTCGCTAATTGGGTTGTGGGTACTCAAAATCAATTCGTTAAATTTTTGATAAATTTTTTATTTGTAAGAAATATCCATATCATTATTTAAAGTCACAACTTATATGTCAAAATGAAATTATAAATGAATAACAAGTCACAAAATAAAATTATATTATATTAAATCTCAAATCAAAAATTTGTTCAAGACATAATTATAATTAGTTAATTTATTTTTTATATAATTATACAGGCAAAATTAGGTTTGGTCGTGTGGGCATTTGAGTAACTTTTCCATAACTAAAGTTATCATTTTATTGTTGTAAGATACTCTTTTGTTTCCTAATACAAAATTAATAATTTTTTGAAGTTAAATATTCTTAAATTTAAAATTTAATATAATTAATTTAAATGTATACAGTATAACTATGAAACTTATAAGTTCAATAGCCATGGCCCACGGGTCGACTTTTGTAGTTACACCAATAAGGATATAGTAGTCAATTGGCCTAAAGTTTACGAATACAATAATTTTTTTCCTTTCGAAATACAAATTTGGTTGAAGGAAAAACCAGAAGGCCTATTTCGTTCCCGGGCTATTCAGTCAGTTGGCGGTAAAATACCCAATAACAATGGTTTGCGAGAAGTGTAAGTTCCTATACTCTTTCGTCATGATTCTTACATACAGTATATGTTTATGCATATGGTATTTATGTTCTAGGAGGCATATATTATAATTAAGTTCGAATTTGAAAGCTAGGGTTTTGAATTGAATTGAGTTTGGACAGGTGAGAAGAAGCTGTCGAAAGTGATAGTACCGGACAAGTGGAAAGAAGGTGCCAGCAACACCACCGAAGGCGGTGGCCGCAAGATCAACGAGAACAAACTCCTCTCCCAGAAAAACAGGTTTCTCCTTCTCTATATACATTCTTTTATTTGTGCTTATTTGTTTTATATACAATTTTCACCGGTTCAATAGATGTTGTGTGCTAGAAGTTTGCTAATTGGAGTTTTTGAGAGCTAGATTTTAGATTGAAACCTAAATTTGCAACCAAGACACAAATCTGTATGACCTAAACTGACTGTGTTTATAATGTCTGAGTACTGTAATATACTACATTCATTCCAAAATATTAGACATGCTGATGTTGCACGTGTTGGGCATCGTTGCTTTCCAATGACATTCCATGTTTCAACATTGTTCTATGTATTCTTAATTTAAATATATACATAATATGTATACTTTTCTTGTTGAGAATGTGGTCTGGACTTACTTCTACATGAAAATTATGCCAAGTATGTACAACTTTTGGAAGAAACTGCCAAACCATTGTAATGTCGGGTTTGATAAATTATTAAGGTAGAAGGGGTGGAAAGGAAAAGTAATCAGCATAAAAAAAAGATATTGTTAAGTAGACTAATCATCATAATTAAAATCATAATATGTTATTAGTTACTTACATATACATATATTGCCTTATAAATAATACCGAAATTGTCTTTTTCATTGCCCACTAGGATGTCATTATAGCATGGTGTTTACCCTCATATATCACAGAAGCATACGTTTTTCTGATATATAAGTTAACTTGTTCTCTGATCCATGTAAAAGATGATGTGGCTTGGTTGACATATATGGGTTGACCATGAACGTGGCATGTATTGAACTGTAAAGAACATTGTAACTTCTACTTAATGAAATGTTGCTTTCATCCCCGTTCCAGATTTTTGGCAACTGTTCTTAGTTGCTCAATAGTTTTCCTATTTTTCGGCATTTAGTTTATTTGAGATTGAAATGTTGCAGATGGACGCCATATGGAACAACCAAGTGCATTATCTGCAAGCAGCAGGTACACCAAGATGGCAAGTAACTTGTGCTCACACCAAAGGTAGTAGATTTTGTTTCTGCTTCTTTGTGTTAAGAAAGCTTCATAGGTTTGTTGATTTACCATATGTTCTAAAGTTGTTTTTTTGTGCAGGAGTTTGTGCAATGTGCGGTAAGCAAGTCCTCGACACCAAATTATACAAACAAAGCAATGTTTAATAGGTACGAAGATGTTGGTTTTGTAAATTGTTGCACCTATGCTAATTGCTAAATGTCGTGAAGGGCCTTCTTTGTTGCAAACTTTGGTATTTATTGTGAGGTGGGAATTAGGAGTCCACCAAATTTGTAATTGTGGTTAAAATACTAACATAAATATTCTGCTCTTTTGTTAGTTTGTACTACTATCATATGTCAGAAATTTAATGATCAATGAATGGATTTGTCATACCTTTTTGCAATTTTTGCTCCATCATCTTCATTATGGCTCTTTGATGCAGAACTTGGTTTGAGTTTGTAATTTGAGTTGCTATCTCCTCTCTTCAATAATTCTTGGAATGAGATCTAATTCTTTGATGACTAGTTAATCATCCATTGTGAATATGAGCATGTTTATGTGATCTGTGTCAAGGTTTTTGAGGATGCGTAAATCCCACATTGTTTCTTGATGCGTACAAAAAGTCAATTAGTTATATCCTATAGTTACTAGGAACGCTGCTCGACTGGGTACGCAGAATTAAATTGGGTACGAGAAACTTGACATATGGTAGAATTGCACAAGGCATCCAGCTCTTGTACCACGATCGGAAACGATACCCAGTACGCTGAGCGCAAGGTGATATTATTCCCTGCTAACCCTAATATATTCAGTTTATTCTGTTTTAGGCTTTCCAAACAGTTTGAGCTCTCTGATTATTCAGTAGAGGTTCAATTTATTTGATCCTTTAGTGAAATAAAAATGTTATTTTCTGTCAAAGACTTGCAACATTAAAAATGATTCAGTGACGGTGATATTCGGACCTTACATCAATGAGTGTCCCTATTCATATATTCTCTTGAAACCTTTCTCAGACTCGTGATTCAAAAAAACTTTTGAGAGTTCGTCAAGGAATTAGCTACTTGCACTTGTAAATTTGCAAGTCTATATGTAATCTTGTAACATGTGAGAGTTTGTCAAGGAATTAGCTACTTGCACTTGTAAATTTGTAAGTCTATATGTAATCTTGTAGAAGATAAGATGCGTTATTATGAGAGGAACATGCGTTATTTTGAAGTCTATATCACGCATGCTCTAATGTGGACCACAAGACGTGAGATTTATTTTGAGGGCGGAGAAAATCTACTGGCGAGTCATGGCGGTAGTCGATTGCCTGGATGCTTAGGCAACAAGGATACCGCTATGACGACAATTTGTTTACAATGTGCAATTTATATAACTTAACAAGTATATTGACAATAAAATTTTATATACATTAAAACTCAAAACATAACACTATGAAATAACATTAAATGTATAATTATGTAAATACTTAGCAACAACAATCCAAAAACAAAATATTTGATGTTAAAAATTAGTAAAAGAGATGAAGAATTCAACAAACATCACATAGAAAATAAAGTTGCAACTAACCATCACAAATATGTAGTCTAATAATTAATTAAACATTACATAGCAAGTCAAAATAATGTCTAGACTCTCTACACTGGTCTAGAAACATCGTTCAAGCAAAATCATCAAGGAAAAGGTCATCTTCATCTCCTCCACGAGAACTACTCTTAGTCAAAGGTGTACGTGGTGGTCTTTTTCCAAAATCATTCTCTATATCTTCATCATCATTTGGAATTCTCTTTTCTTCATCAACTTCATCATTAGAGTCGGAATCCATCAACCTTGATTCCCTTGAAGTTGAACCATCACCACGTCGAGAGTACGTCATGAGATTCTCACTAATATTAGCACGAGCCCTCCTTGAAAGATTGCGACCCTTAAGCGTGTTGGATGCACCGGTTGCTCGATCCACATCATTCCATGTAAGATCTTCTCTGGGATGAACAATATCGGCCTCATTATTGATCAATTCATTAACATGGTTAATGAATCATTTTTTTTCTTCTAAGTTCACGCCTCTTTTGGAACCTTGAGACGATCTTTCGATTGTATTGGACATGCACCAAGTTACTCAATCGTTTCTGTTCCAATCTATTCCTCTTCTTCATATGAATCTAAAATAAATAAAACAAAAAATAATAATATTAATGATAAAATTCTAATTATATAAAAAATAGTTAGTATTAGTAGTGAATAATTTATTACTTTTGAAGTACCAACAATAGAAAGTACTTACAAACTTAAATTTACTCCAATTGCGCTCACAATAGGAAGAAGAACAACAAAGGTCTAGAATTCTATTTACAAACGAGGATAACTCAGTAGCCCGCCCTCCAAAAGCATTCCACCAATCAACTAGCAACCATTTAAAAGAAATATAAATATTTTTAAAAGGAGAAAAGGAAGAATGTAATAATTATAATTTAGTTTTTATCCTTATATATATTTTAATATACTTACGAGGATTCTTTGATTTCTGTTGCCTAATCACCAATTCTTGTGTAAAAGTATATCGAGAAGCATCATAGTTATTGGCTAGATTGCTTATCTTGTCTAGCAAATCTAGGTCGGACACCGTCTTTATAAGAATGTCATTGAAGTCTGCTCGTAGAGTACCAACAAACATCGGACATTCCTGTTTGATATCAAAGTACTTGCCTGGATTGAGAAACAACGCAATCCCATATAATTTTTGTTACATTTGGCGTTCCCAACGCTTCTCAACAATGTCAAATCATCTTCTTGTACAATCTTTGTTTGTTATCAAACACATTTTTGATTTTTTTTCTTCGCAAATTCCATCGCAGCGAAAACTTCTAGCATGACAGACTTCTCATCACCATTAATAATCCTCAAGACTATTAGAAGTGGTTGTGATGCCCTAATGTAATCCTCAACATGATGCCAAAATGTTGTTGAAATAACAGTATCACATACTTTCTTCCCGCTTCGATAGCCGACAACTTAGATTTTGTCCAATCCTCACTTATGAACAAATGTCTCGATGCATCTGTAAGACCCCATCTTTTATAAATAAAGATGAATTTTTCTATAAATATTATTTTTGAATATTATGGAATAAATTTGATATAATGTTATAGTTGTGGGTAATATTTATAAATTTTATAAAGTATGTCTGAGTTGTTATAAAATATTCAATCTGCAGTGGGAATATTCTTTTGTTGGGAATAATATTCTGACAATGGCTCAATCATTGGTGGACCCCACAATGTAATTATTCATCGGATTGAGAAAACGACAAAAAATATTTTATAAAAATAACGCGGAGGTGTTACTGAATTAAAACTGTTGAACTACCCGGTGGTAAAAGAAAAGAATATGTCTGGCGTAGTTCAAGTAGTAGACACGGTATTGATTATTGATGCTTACGTGAGAAGTCACTCAACTATGCTTCAATTATCACTCTGAGAATTCTTTGATCATATCTCTTATATTATTGATTCAATTATTGTCACAAAGATCATCGTATAATATGTTATAGTATTAAATCAATAATTGAGACGACAAGTTATAAATGATTAATAATTGTTGAAAGATTAAATATGTGTTGATGAAAAAAAATGATTTGTGGTAAGTTTGATTATTTTATGGGGGCTCATATGTCATCATCTAAGAGTCTCTTCGTCAATAGTAATTACCCTTGTGAATAATATTTACCTTCGTCAATAGTAATTACTGCTTGTGAATAGTATTTACCTTCGTCGATAAGTAATTACCCTTGTGAATAGTATTTACCTTTATGAATAGTATTTACCTTCGTTAATAGTAATTACCTTTACCAGACGTCGAACCACTTGTCGCTTCACATTATAAAAGTGTCGAACCACTTGTCGTTTCACATTACAAAGCGTCAAACCGATTCGTCAAGCCACTTGCCTTTTCACACTAAGAAAAGTGCTAAGCTAGAAATCTTCTATAAATAGAGGCTCAGGGCTTCATTATTTTCACTTAATTCATTCAAGCTATAGAGAGAAAATATAGAGAGAATAAGAGAGAAAGAAGAAGAGTATTTTGTTACTACACCGCTTTGCAGATTCAATCTTCTACCAAATGTAAGGGTGTTATTCTTTCTTATTCAAGTGAAGAGAATTGTGTTATTCCATCGCTTATTATTCATTGGAATAACTTTGATAATGCGGTTTACCTATACTTGGTTGGTGACATTCTTCTATGATTCTCATTGGAACATCACAGGACCTCATCAATTCTTTATTTTTACAGGACCGACCGGGTTAAAATCTTTATTATTCTGTTGGAACATCCCGTCATGCGTGTGTTTTACACCGAATTCGGGTAAAATCTTTATTATTCTGTTGAATATCCTATCTCATGTGTTTTACACCGGATCCGGGTTCCATCTTTATTATTACATTGGAACATCCCGCGGTGTGAATTTCACACGACCGGTTCCGTTATTTATTATTACATTGGAATAACACGTATGTATGGCCTATCGCGTGCGTGGTGATTTCTTTTGTTATTCCATTCTTTATTATACCCATTGGTTAAAACTTTGACTTTATACTCCATGAAATTAGTGGAATATCCTCGATATTTGCGTTTCATCCAAAGATCTTTTCATGAAAATATTCTTCGATCATTCTTGAATTTTACTCTACAAAACGAAGATCATATTGATAATTTGGACGTTAATAATTCCCTGGATAAAATAATTCTTGAACTTGTTTTTATTGAATTCTTATATCATTGTCATCATCCCTCATGTTTATATTTTTTTAAAGTCATCGTGGCTCAGTAGTGCATAGATGGACTTGGTATGATTATGATGAGAGACTATTCGATTGTAATCATATTGACCGTAATGTTACAAATGATGTGGTAAAAATCCTCAATTGGTAGTAGTGCATTGATGGACGAGTTGTTGGCATGATCATGACCATTAATGAATACACAAATATTCTTGGCTCGTAGTGCATGAATAATTGTGGTCGCGATCTTAAAGAATATCTTTCGTCAGTAGTGCGGGGTGATTCGATGATGTGGAATATTTATTAAAGTGAGTCTAGCTTATAACAAATGATGAAAAACCTTTTAAAATCTAAAAGATAGTAGACTTTATTTTCTACTTGACTCTTTTAATGGATCAGATATTCCACCGCAGCAGTTAAACCGGTCATCTATTGTATTTTATCGGTTTAACATTGTTCAAGACTATTTATAATTTATTTCGCATTATCTTAGTCATAATATTTCTTATTGGGCTAGTTGAACTCACCTTTTTTCACCGTTCTCTTCGTGAAATGAGAATATATAATGGACGAGTCTGGGAACGCAGTGATGGTCCGAAGATAAGATTAGTAGTCCTCACTATTCGTGAAATAGTGTGATAATAATTGTAATGAGGACTTTTGTTTGAGTTTGTATAATATCTAGTAGACGATATTTGTATTTAAACTCACGCTTATGTCGTATTGTACACGGCAGCTTATGTTAATAAGTTGTATTTAAATTCTGTACCATGTAAGTGGCGACCCAAGATGGGTGATGTATACCTAATTTTGGGGGCGTCACAGCATCTTTATGCTTCTACAAGCTCTGTAAGGTGAGGAAAGCTGTAGCAAATCTAGTAACTGTAGGTCTCACAAGATCCCTCTCATTTGTTTTCTCTCTCATTGCATCAAGAAGACGATCATGTCTGTAAATAAATGTTGTGATTCTTCTTGCATTTGTGATTGTGGGCTGGAATTGCTTCAACTTGCATATGTCCTATAGTATAAGGTCAAGACAATGAGCAACACAAGGTGTCCAAAATATTGTAGGTCTTCTCTCCATTAGTACATGCCCGACTGCCTTGTAATTAGAGGCATTGTCCATGACCACATGAACAACATACTTGGGGCCAATTTCCTCAATCTTGCTATCAAGTAGATTTGCCAACATTATGACATCTTGTGACTGACTGGAGATATCAACGGAACCCATGAAATAAGTCCCCTCCGGACTATTAACAAGGAAATTCAACAAGTGTCTTCCTATCTTATCTCTCCAATCATCCGACATGGGTGTGTAGCCATATTCATTTCAAGCAACTTCATGTTTTTTCTTTAAGTCATCGGTTTTCGTCTTTGCCTTCTCAAGTAAATGAACCCTTAACTCATGATACGTTGAAGGCTTAAAAACTCGGCCCATATTACCCTATATACTCGATCATTACTTCAAATCTCCTTGAATTTACAACATTGAATGGTATGTCATATTCGTAGAAAAAATCGACAATGTGCATTTGGATTCTCTCCTTTTCCTTCGGTGTCCTCAAACGATTTTCAATACTCGTTTGACTCAAACGCTGACTATGCTTTTGCTCTACAACTTCTTCGGAGTCTTCCTTAAAAGTGCTTCAACCGTCATTGTTGGAGCTTTTGGAATTGAAATATAGCTTTCTACCTTTTAGAAGCCGTCCCAGAACTTGGGATAATGTTAGAAGAAGTATTGGAAGTCATGGTTGGAGAAGCAGATGATTGTTCTTCTTGTACTTCTACTACATCATCATCTAGCTCAAGTGGCTTGTTCCTCCTTTTACTATTCAAAGACGTTTGCATCTCTCTCATAATTTCTGTTGTTGTTTTGGGACACTTCGCTACATCTCCAAAATTTTTTGCTAAATGTTGATTCAATCTTTTGATTCCCGAACGACATTACTTCCCACAAAGGATATATCGCACTATATCCTTATTACTCATGTTCGGCCAATACTCATATTTCCAACCTGGGTCATTTGATTTGGCCTTTCTTTTGGGTACTTGGTTATATCATAACCATCGGCTCCCAGATTTTTCACCATTTTATTTTCTAGTTTCTACAAAATACAATCAAACAATATAAGAGACAATTGAGTCATTGACATATTTTTATTTTTACTTGTGAATGTATTAGTATATTACCAAAAAAAAGAGTAAACAATAAACACCTCTCACATAATTTTATACATTTTAAATTTTAAAGTATAATCACAATTCACAAAACACATTAAATATACTAACCAAAGTGGTTATCTGTTCTCTATATATTTAATTAAATTTTATGTATTGACAAGGATAAAATATATTCCTAAATCCTAAGTCATTAAGTTTTAAAATATATTCCTAAAATCAACTTGTCATTATCAGAGATTTGTATGATTTGTATAACACAGATAAATAAATGAATGTATAAAATATATTCCTAAAATACATACATCAGAGACTTGATGCTAATGCTATTACAGTGGAAAATTGACACTTGGCTGGGTCATAATCTGACTCATATGTATATGATGCATGTCACTTGGAAAATTGCAGTGGCACTTGGCATGCATTTGTTATCTCCTAATAATAGCTAATATAATATATAATATATTATATTAGTTATCTCCTAAATAGAGAAGTCAACAAAGAAAAGAGAAACAGAGAAGAACTAGAAAAAAAATAGAGAGACAGAGTCATAACATAAGGTAACATAGAAACAGAGTAACAAACTAACAAAGAAGTTAAGAAACATAGAAGAAAAGAAAGAAGGTCAAAGAAAAACAAGAAGATGAAGAACCTGTGTGAGTCGTCGGAGCTGTGATCAACTCGTCGGAGCTGCGATGGGGTTGCGAAGTCTCGATTGAGTTCGCAATGGGTCGAAGATGCGAATAAGGGTTTCACCTTCTGCCGATAAAAGCTCGCGATGGGTCGAAGATGGATCGAGTTCTCTTTTTGTCTGTAGATAAGGGTTTTTTAATCGATTTCAGCTTTTCTCCTTTTTTATTTGTTGGATCATGGGTCATGGGTCATGGGTCATGGGTCATGCCCATAGGTTAAAAATCAAAGTTGGGCCAGAACTGCTAAGGTGGGCCTAAGCAGCTTTGCCTTAAGTCGCCATGCGCCGTGTACTCCTCTTCGTCGCCGGGACACCTAGGCATCGCCCTAGGCGACGCCATAACAACTATGTTTTTTGAGCTTGTTATAGTTTTAGCAGAAAGCTTTCTACCCCGTTTTGTAGTTTTGTTGATTTCGTAGGAGCTTTTGTCTCGAGGACAGTTGGTGGGTGAGGGTTGTTCACGATTGTTGTGTTTTCTTAGTGCATAATGTCTTCATATCTTCCTATTTTGTTTACTTTGCCAGTACTACTGGGATGACACTTCTTCGTGCAGTTTGGAAAAGTATATTTTATAATGAAGCTTATCGTGTTTACGTCCTTATGGTGACCTCAGATTTGTAGTTCTCTTTCATTTCATTCCCCTCTCTGTGTTTTTGGTGGAGAAATGGGTGATGGTGTCTACTCGATGCTTAAAGTCAAAACTGTAGTAAAAGGTCAAAACTAGTGTACTAGCAATTAGTAGTAAAGCTGTTGCCGTTGTTTAAGCAGAATATATGGGTCAAGGCCTTGGAATTCCCTCCTAACTTAATGACAGTGATTAAGATCTAAACCAAGATGTTTGTTATTTTACTTGACTCTGTAAAATTATTTAGTCAAGATGATTACATGTAAATGGAGAGAAAATAGGCCACTTAACAAATAGGCGCTTGAGAATCCAAACTAATCTTTGCATTTAGGCATTTATTTTATTGGGCACGAACTAAAGTTTAAAAAAACATAAACATAAAGCGAAAATTAAACTGCCAAGGTTCTAGTGTATTTATTTGATTTTGATGCAACAAGCATAGGGCGTGCTTAAATTTTTCCTCACATCTAGGATATTGATGGGAAAAAGGGGATGCTTTGCTCATGATGGAAGATGTTTTCGTTATCAATCATGTTCTTCACTTGGACCAATCTCTTGAAATTATTCTTAAAATATCTAGTACCCCAAATGCTAGCTTCTTCATAGGATTTGTTGCCTATTCCCAGGTAAAGATCATTAAAGTTAATGTAAGAACGTCTAGGATTCTTAGAGACATAAGGGGTTAAGTACTTGGACAGGCTTCTGAGCCATTTCAAGCGCTTCTTTTGGCTCGCCATGGGTGTATTTCTATCCCAATACACCCCTTGATATAACATGTACAAGTTCCCAGCTCTATGTGGGAATGGAATTGCTGATTCTGAGAATTTATCCATCTTTCCACCATATGGCGTCATCAATAACTCTGTTGCCCCTACCTCTTGCCGGATTAACCTTTTCCATATCCCTTCAAGGCCTTTCTCGGAAATGGGCTCTTGAACTTGGTCTGTTTTTGCCTTGAAATACGTCTTTGGAGAGAAATCTCTGTTCAACAACTCTTCAAGTGACTCTCCATTGGGGAATCCACCATTCCCAGCAAACCATAGGGTGGATTTAACCCAACTCATTTCGCTACAATCTTCTTTTACCGAACCTAACTCAGGGAATCCCTTTTGCATGATTTGTAGTAGTCTATTAGCCCGACCAAGGAACAAGGATTGGAACGAAACTAGTACAGTTTTCTTCTTACCATCTGCAGTTAAATTTACAGTTGTCATTCGTGCTCTGATGTATAGATTTCTTTCAGTCTTTGGGGGCAAAAGATTGATATAGATGAACAAGCTTGGTTACATTTTTGCTCTAAAGTCCTCTTGATCTCAAAAACAGTCGCAATTTCAGGTACATGAACTAACTTTATCTTCCAGGCAAGAACAATTCCATAGCTAGAAGCTGTTCCTCCTCTAACTGCCCAAAAAAGATCCTCGCCTATAGACCCTTTGTCCATATAAATATTGCTATTTTTGTTCATGAATTGAATATCAATAACATTGTCAGCTCCAAGGCCATACTTTCGCATCAAACTGCCATACCCTCCTCCACTTAGGAACCCACTAATACTTACACTGGGCCAAGTACTTCCCGCAAAGCCGAGAGTGCTATTTTTCTCGGCAATTCTGTAATAAAGTTGAGAAATTGTTGCACCAGCTTGAACCCAAGCAGTGCCATTCGCAGCATCAACAGCAATGTTACGCATATTAGGGAGATCAATAATGACGAATGGGACGTTTGAGGTATAAGATAGACCCTCGGAGTCGTATCCACCTCCCCTTATCCTAACCTGCACGCCAGATTCTATTGCGCAACTCAGGGCTATTTGCGTCTGGGTTTCGTCTATTGGTGTAACAATGGCTAGAGGTTTAGGGGTGGAGGGTGACGGGAATCGGAGATTTTGAATGGAGGATTGCAAAACAGATGTGTATGAACTGTTGCTGGGAGTGTAAACTACATCATTTGTACTGACCCCTCTAAAATGCACGGCAACAAGGCATTGAACAAAGTCATCATAAGCTAAAGAAGCTGGTATCCCAGCAGCATTTAATAAGAAGAGGAGATGAGCAACTGAAAGTATTGAAGAAGAGAGTGGAGTCTTCATTATTTGTTTTGGTATTGATTTGTGTCACAAGGTCTATTCCTATTTATAGTGTGCACTTCTGAGAGTCAAAAAGTCTAAAACACGAAACCGAACGCGTCTTGATAAATTTGTCCCTTCAAAATTAATAATGTAGTCAATGTTTTTCATGCAATTTTTACTCTTTAGGCCGCCAAGAAGGGATCTGAGAAAAGAGTATACTAGTCGAAAGCTTTGACATAGTAAATACAAACTTGAAAGATGGGGGGGTACCGACCAGTTCCTTGGCTACAGCCTAGAACTTATCTTTTTTAGTGCTTTTTGTTTGTTTCTACAGACTGCATTACAGTTCCAGCAGCTAAACTCAACTTTGAAATCACATACAAGTACTCTATTTATGCGAGTTCTAAAATGCACAGGGAAAAAAACGAACAAAAACATAATAAACACTAAATTGTGGAGTAACAAACTTCATACACTAAATTGTGGAGTAACAAACTTCATACTAAGTAACATCAGCGAATGGTTATAATATTCTCATTTTATTCATTTAAATTTTTTGCATATGAATTTATGAAACACAAATTTTGCCGGAATTACCATATCACAATCAAACCACATTAAATACGTGAAACGTTAAACTTCAAACAACAAGCACAATCCAACTTCTCAAGGAACAAGCATCACACAAACATAATAAACACTAAATTGTGGGGATGTTCATACGATAGACAATTAAGAAAAGAAACACTTGAAGCTGAAATCAGACACAATTTTTTATTTCAGAATTCAACACCACCACCACCACGACGGAGTCAATTCAGAAATCACCACCACGTAGACGCAGCACCAGGTGAAGGGTCGACTCCTTCTGAATGTTATAATCCGCAAGGGTTCGCCCATCCTCCAGCTGCTTACCAGCGAAGATCAGCCTCTGTTGGTCTGGAGGAATCCCTTCTTTGTCCTGGATCTTAGCCTTGACATTATCGATCGTATCAGAACTCTCCACCTCCAAGGTGATGGTTTTTCCGGTCAGAGTCTTCACAAAGATCTGCATCCCTCCCCTCAACCTAAGCACAAGGTGAAGGGTAGATTCCTTCTGGATGTTGTAGTCGGCAAGGGTTCGGCCGTCCTCAAGCTGCTTTCCAGCGAAGATCAATCTCTGCTGATCCGGGGGAATTCCTTCCTTGTCCTGGATCTTGGCCTTGACGTTGTCAATCGTGTCCGAGCTCTCCACCTCCAAAGTGATGGTTTTTCCGGTCAGAGTTTTCACGAAGATCTGCATACCACCGCGGAGACGGAGGACAAGGTGGAGGGTCGACTCCTTCTGGATGTTATAGTCGGCGAGGGTACGGCCGTCCTCTAGCTGTTTACCGGCGAAGATTAACCTCTGCTGGTCCGGAGGAATTCCTTCCTTATCCTGGATCTTAGCCTTGACGTTGTCAATCGTGTCGGAGCTCTCTACCTCCAAGGTAATGGTCTTGCCGGTGAGGGTCTTCACGAAGATCTGCATACCACCGCGGAGACGTAGCACAAGGTGGAGGGTTGACTCCTTCTGGATGTTGTAGTCGGCTAGAGTTCGACCGTCCTCCAGCTGTTTACCGGCGAAGATTAATCGCTGCTGGTCCGGTGGAATTCCTTCCTTATCTTGGATTTTGGCCTTAACATTATCGATTGTGTCGGAGCTTTCTACCTCCAAAGTAATTGTCTTTCCGGTGAGGGTCTTAACGAAGATCTGCATCTGTATTTACGGACAAGAAAATTATAAATTCTTATAAAATTCAATGAACAGAACAACACAAAATCAATCAATACTTAGAACAAAGGGGAATGAATCTAATACCTTGAAGGATTAGGATTACTTGAAGAACCTTGCTGGTATATTTTTTTGATTTGATAAGAGTAGATGATTTGGGGGTCTATTTGTAGGGAAATTTTAGTGAGAGAGACGGAAAACTGTTTGACGGGGAGTACTAGTATTCACGGAGATTATGACACGTGTATGGTGGAGCTTTCATGCTCTATCTACGCGTCAAGTTTAGGAATCCAAGTGGATTTAGGTGACGGAAACTTTGAGGTTTGGGTGGGTGTAGAGCTGGGCCCGGCTGCTTTTATGCGGGCTTTTAGTTGGGCCGATTCATGCTATCTAGAAGGTTGAGGAAGTATCTCAAATATCAATCATATTTGCTTTTGTAACAATTACATATTATAATAAATTTATGTAACACTCATAAATAATTACAAAAATATAACATTTCATCATATATATTTACAATAGTGAGGATAATTAGGAGTCCTTAATTTAAGGGATAAATATTAATGGTGGACGTGGCGAAAATGTTTTTTTTAAAAAACGCGTGATAACCGCTTTATCATTTATGCAGGACTCTGCAGATTTACTAAACCCCTTGTGCATGTTTGAAACCCTTATTTCTCTCATCTGTCATGACTAATCTCGTAATCGAGTTAAAAAATCTTGTTTCCGGTGACTTCATCTCTGTTAAATGCGTTCTTCATTGTTTCGTTTAGTTGTTTTCTTCATTGTTTTCATTCGTTTAGTTGTTTCGTCATTGTCGTTGTTACTCGTTATCATTGCATTGCCATATTTGCTGATGCAGGGTTCGATTACTCGTTGTTACTCGTTATCGCGTTCTTGATCGGTTCATTGTCGTTGTTCTTTCGTTATTATTCTCCATTGATCGAATCTGGTGTTTATTATCGCTTCAGTGAGTATTTTCTTAATAGTTTAATGTATTATATATTAAAGTAGTTTACTAATGAGAATGGAGTATTCATTGTTTTGGTTTATGTTGTTTTTCCTGCTTTTGTATAGAAATGGTTGATCTGAGGAATGATCTGAAGAAGGAATGATCTGAGTAAGAAGGATGGAAAGAGGAAAAGGATCGTGGAGGTGATTACATAAGAACTTGAAGAAGTTTGTTGTGGAGAGCAAGAGGAAGGGGAAAGGGAAGGAAAGGGAAGGATGTAGGTAATAAATCGAGTAAGAATGATAGTAGTTTGGTGATACGTAGTGATATCAAACATTAGAAGTCTGATTAGATTCGATTTTGATGTCTCATTAAGGATGAAGCTCAAGTGCTTATCCGAAGATAATTCCAACTCAACGAATTTTAAAGGTGTGTTAATTTAAATATTGTTATTGTTTCATCGTATAATGTTTAATTGGTTCTTGTATAATGCTTAATTGGTTCTTTGATAATATTAATGATTAATGCTTGGTAACCACATGATTGGTAATTGATGCATTGATAATAAACCACCACCGTGTTGCATGAAGGTAACCAAAACCGACTTGGGTCTTGTCTTTATGATGTCTTGTTACCGTCTCAATGATGTCTTGGTTATTGTCTTTACGAGTGTCTTCGTTCTTGTCTAATGATGTATTAGTTATTGCCCAATGATGTCTTGGTTCTTTGTCTTATGAGTGTCTTGATTCTTCGTCTAATGATGTCTTCGTTATCGTCTTATGATGTCTTGATTCTTCGCCTAATGATGTCTTGGTTACATTGTCTAATCTTTGTCTTGGTTCTTTGATTATTATGTGTGTCTTGTTTCTTGTCTAATGATGTCTTGGTTATTGTCTCTTATGATGTCTTCGTTATCGCCTAATGATGTTTTTAGTTCTTTTCAACCAATATATTGTCTAAAGTCGTATTAGTTCATTGTGTAACATTGTATTAATTATTGTATAATGCCGAATGAGTTCTTGATTAATCTTTGTTTTAGTTATTGCATAATATTTTCGACTAATGATTGGTAAGCACATGGTTGGTAACCAATGTATTAGACGATATCAAAGCGTTGCAGATGAAGGTAACCAAGACAACATTAATAAGTAACTAATTTACATTAGTTACCTTCTCGCAACATGTTTTTCATCGTATAATCTTTGTCTTCGTTTCTTGTTCAATGATTTATTAGTTCTTTGTCTAACTATTATATTGTGTAATCTTTGTCTTGGTTCTTGTGACATGCAGGTGTCTCTTGTTTAATGTCTAATGATGTCTCGTTATCTTGTCTAATGATGTTTTTTGTTTCTTCTCAACCATATATATTGTCTAAAGTTGTATTAGTTCTTGTCAACATTGTATTAGCCATTGTATAATCTTTGAATGGGTTCTTGACTAATTGTTTTGGTTTCTTGCATAATTTGTCGACTAATGATTGGTAAAGACATGGTTGGTAACGATGTATTGATAAAGATAACCAACATGTTGCATGAAGATAACAAAGACAACATTAATAAGTAACCGATTTACATTCGTTACCTTTTTCAACATATGTGTTTCTTGTATAATCTTCGTCTTGAATTCTTGTCTAATGATTTATTAGTTCTTTGTCTAACTATTATATTGTGTAATCTTTGTCTCGTTACCGTTAATGTCTAATCTTTGGATTGGTTATTGATTAACGATGTTTTGTTTAATGACTTAAGCTATATTGGTTACTTGTCTATGTTGTTTTGGTTACTATCATATGATTGGTTGGTTAACTTTGTAAATCTGGTTTTGTTTACTTGCAGTTATGGGATCTTTATTACGAGGAATGGAACGGAAAATTCATAGAAAAAGTGATATATTAGTGATTATACGTGGAAGTCCCCAGTATCATTGCAAAAAAATTGAATAATAGTCAACTGGATAAATTTAAGGCAACATGTTTTGGGAATTTTCTTGAGTTTGGTGAGCACCAAATATATTCCCAGATTATTCACCACGCTTGTGAGGAGGTTCACGGAGAGACGACGATTGAAATGTGGTTTTTGTTCGAAGAGAGAAAAGGGTCAGTCGGTTCGGTTTATTTCGAGTTTTGTATGATATCCGGGTTGAGATGGAAAGGTGAGGATGATATAACTCCATATAAAGGTATGGAGAATATGCTTATTGGTAAGTTTTTTTGTGACGAAGGTTGTGACACGTAGTAGTATAGGTAGGATATATAGGAAGGCGGTTTTGATGATGATGACGAGGCTATTAAGATGTCGATGATATTTTGTTCTTTAATTTCATTATGTGCACATTTTTGAAAATTACGTTGATGGGGGCAATGGTTAATTTTTTTTGTGTTACTGGCGATGTTAGTAGTTTTCCTTGGGGAAAGTTGCTTTTGAGATGACAAAGTACTTTTGTCTAATGCTTTGAAGGGCGTTATAGGAAAGGAAAGAATGGTGTTTCAACATATAATTTTACATGGATCATTACACCAAACTGCATAAGTTGAATGGGCTTCCGTATGTATTCCAAGTTTTTATGTTTGAAACTATTCCGACATTCAAAAGTCGGGTATATGTCTGATGACGAAAGCATCCGTCGGATGTCCGATTTATTGAGATGGAAGGAGTTAATGAAGTCGCTTTCTAATGACAAGTTGAATGAATTAGTTTTTGTTAGAGACGGTGTATGTTGTTTTACCTTTAGTTATATACTTGATAAATGAAAATATTATGTGAAGTTTACTATCAACAAAGTAGTTAGTTACCTTTATATACACGTTTGAGTTCTTGATTATTTTATATGCATGTTAATAATAACAATGTTTTGGTTACTTGAATATTCAAATACTGATTCATTGATTAGATTACATTGAGTTACTAATGACATTGTTGTTGGTTACCAATCATATACACATTTGGTGACATTTATACATTTAGTTGGTTACTACTTATTATACATTTGGTTACTGTATATATGTATTTGGTTCTTGATTATGTTTTATGATTCCTTATTTATCGTTTATTTCAATGTAATTCAGACATTGTTTGTTAGATGATATACTAAAGTATACTTATTATTTTCAATTTGAGGATAAACAGGTTTGATTCCCGGTACCGAGGAGAAGGATCGACTTGATGTAAGCGGTTTTCACTTTTTAATGGGAAGGATGGTGACAAGAAAGTAGACAAAAAGTGAATGAACAACATTGGTGTTGATGTATCTGTTGTGAAAGAGGCAATTGATGTACGGTGCAAGCCTTTGGAGAAGAAAGTGTCCGAATTGAAGAAAGAAGTTTCGAATTGAAGAAAGAATTTGGAAAGTCATGAATCGATATTAAAGATGAAATCGCACTTTTACATGTCCGATTATATGCAGGACCTTAGGTCCATTATTAGAGATGAGTTACGTCTTTATCAAAGACGTGGGGGACAAAAAGCTTGATGGTGATTCGATGATGACGATTCGATAATCTTTGGTGATGATGATGATGATGATGATGATGATGATGAAGGTGATGAAGGTTATGAAGGCGGTGAAGGTGGTGAAGGTGATGAAGGTGGTGAAGGTGATGGTGATGATGTCATTGATGACATTCTTTGATGTCATGGTGGTGGAGGAGGTCCATGTTGATGAGGATGTTGATCATGGTTCAAAAGTGAATAAGAATAATGATGGTGATGATGTGTTGGATGAAGTTGAGAAGAAGGGTGGGAATGAAATTGAATTGGTTAATGAAGTTGGTGATGATGTGTCAATATTCGTGGAGAAGAATGATGTGAATGTAATTGAGATTGCTAATGAAGTTGAACGTCTTTGTTATGGTTAAAGAACCCGATGAAAAAAAAAATAATGATGATGAAGAAGATGTCGAGGTTAGATATATTTGTTTGTTTTGTTATGTGATATATGTCTTTTGTTTTAATTATTAAATGGTTCTTTATTTTCGCTAGATTGACAATAATAATGACATGCCGTAAGTTTTGACATATTAAGTCGATGTATTGGGAAAGAGATTGTCAGGTGTGTATGATCTTTGATAAGGTTAGTGTTATAATTATGGGCCATCATTTATTTAAATGTTATTTATGTTTTGGTTACCATTATATAGTGAATTGGTTACTATGATATTGTGTTTTGGTTACCATTATATGTGTTTCGCTACTTATTATATTATGATTTGGTTACTAGTTTATGTTATTGATTACTAATATAACATGTTCATTTTAGTTTGTTGGTCATTTGTTATGCAGATCGGTTAGTTATATTACCTTTTATGTCGGTGAAAAAGGGAAGAAAGGTGAGGCAACAAGCGGATATGCTCTTGATTTTATGGTTCTCACCACACGGGACATAACTAAGTGTGATGAGTTGGAGAAGAAAGTGTCCACAAAGCCGTTGGTAGACACATGACGTGAACCCGCAAAGAGTGCCATTTTACGGTCTCCATATACAACATGACGTTCGGATCTATTTGGTTCATCATCTACTGTAGCTGGTGTCTTCTTAATCAAACACTTCATGACGCTTAAGTGCATTCCCCAAATCATGCATGGAGATGCCCTCAAAATTTGAAGAGGCATTGTTTGAAGAATGGTTCAAAATTGGAATAAACAATGAAAAAGGTTTGTTTTTTTGTTGTTAACAATGCTATAGTTTTTATGAAACAAATAAGTTTGTATTATCAGTAGAATATATGGTTAATATTAAATAAAAGTTATGGTTACTATTATTTTATATTCAGTTACTATTAGATCATGTTTTTGGTTACCTAGTAGTTATGTTTTGATTCTTATGTGATTATGGTTTGGTTACAGATTAATGTTTAAAATTAAGTTGTTGATTAGTTTCTTGATTTTTGTATCTGCTTTTTATTCTTTGTCTAATGATGTATTAGTTCTTTGTCGAATGTTGTATTGGTTAATGTATAACATTACATTTAGTTCTTGTATAATACTTAATTAGTTCTTGATTAATGTTGTTTTTTGGTTCTCGCATAATATTAAATATTTAATAAATGTTAATATTAAATAAATGGTGTGGTTCTTATTAAATAAATGTTATGGTTACTATTACTTTATATTACGGTTAATATTAGTTTATGTTTTGGTTACCTATTAGTTATGTATTAGTTCTTATTTGATTATGGTTATGATTTTAATATTTGTTGGTTAGCAGGTCTTGTTTAAAATTAAGTTGGTTGATTAGTATGTTAATTATATAAGCGTGCAAGTTTGATTTGTAGTAGTGTGTATATTAATACGGTAATTGTTAATGTTAGTGTGTATATTAATATTATGTTTTTATATTGAAGGACGGACAAATTTCCTGGAAAGAATGATATTATCATGCCTTCTTTTGTATTTGGATCCATTGCAATATCATCAAAGACGTGGTTCTATAAATTAAAGACGTCTGGGCATTGGTTAGACGACGATGTGAGTATTTGTTTAAAAATTATGTTTTTGTAGTTATGTTTACATTATTTAGTTACATTAATCACATACTTGCATTTTCCAACAACTGTTAATATCCTTTTTTTTTTTGGCTCAGCACATCAATATTGCCTTGTATTATTTCCGTAAATTGGCAAGACATTCCAAAAGTGTTCCTATAAGGGTAACGACCACGGATTGTTGGTTTCACAGCAAGATCACCGCTCTTTTCGAGGAGTATACAAAAAAAATTATGACAAAATTGTTCCATTCAGGAGGGTGATGTTCTTTGAATACATATATACGGGTCAACATTTATGGATGTCAACACACCATGAAGGAACATTGACTATGTGTTGTTCCCAATTCATATGTCATCACCTTGGGACCATTGGTTGTTGTTGTCTTTTGATGTGCATCGTGGGTGTCTAGCATTTACAATTCTCTACAACCAAAAAGGAAATCCATGCAAACTAAAATATCGATGTTTGTGAGTCGTGACATCTTCATTTTTCCCATACCATCTGCTGTGAAGTCCGGTTTTTGGAAGGATAGGTCCGACATTGACTTCAAAGAAATGTAACCTCGTGATCGCAAACAAGGACGAAGACGATATAATTGAGTTGGAATTTCTTTGAGACGGTTCTGAACAAGTAGTAGGGTAAGGGTTAAATTGTGTATATTTTTTAATTATTACATATAGGTTGATTTATTTTTGATTTTTGTTTATATGTTGTTTGTTGTTCACGTTGATTGTTGGATGTTCACAATTTGTTTCTTTGAGCATGTCATTCATCAAAAGTTTGATCGATTCTATTCCTTTTTCCCCATCATGAAGTATCGAAAAAAGTTATGCACAAACCTATTTATGCATGCTAGAGGAACAAGCAGTTGGAGGGCTATAATCTTGATAGAATTTTCAGGAAGATTTGTTCCAGATTTTGATTAGTTCGGATTTTGTTGTTTTGTCTTTATTTATTTTGTTGTGTATTTTTTTTAAGTTTTGGTGTTATACACAACATTTGTGTATGGTTTATGATTTTTTGATGTTCACTGGATCTTATGTAGATGGGATTACATATTTGATTATATTAGCATTAATGAAAGAGATATTGTTTGATGGTTGGTATTTTGTTTTTTTTTAAGTTGTGTTTGTTGAATTTTTTTGAAATATACAGTTGGTAACCAATTATGTATAAAGGGGTAACCAGATAATGATTTGATAGTAACCAAAGTTACAAGATTGTATCAGGACATATATCATATGTTAAGTGTACATGTGTTATGTATAATGGGTTTCATAAACTTCAATACCCTTTTAATTACTGTGTCATTGAATATACAAGAGTTGTTTATGTTGTGGTTACCATTATAAACCTGGGTTTGATTATTGTTATGAAATTAGGTGGTTATTGTGATGAATTCTATTGTTATGTAATTATTTGGGTACCATTAAACATTGTTACGGGTTCTTTGTTATGTAATTATTTGGTTTACATTAAAAACTGGCATGGTTACTGTTATGGTTACTGTTATGTATAAAATGGTTGTGACGCCCCCAAAATAGGTATACATCACCTATTACGAGTTGTCAATACATGGTACGTAAAACAACTACAACTTTATTATTACAACAAGAAATCGTGAGTTTAAATACAAATATTATCTTCAGACAATATCTATACTCAAATAAATCCTCATCACATTTATTGATACATTATTTTACAAAATGGTGAGGACTACTAAACGACTCTCTCTAGAACCTTCATTCCATACCTAACTGCATTTATATTCTCGCCTCCCGAGAAAAATGGAACAAAAGGAAAAGGGTGAGCTCAACTAGCTCAAGAAAGAATATTATGACTAAGATAATATACAACAAATTATCGTTAGTCTTCAACAGGGAAAAATCTAATAGAATACAATAGACAACAAATTTTAAATCAATATTCGCAATGAAATAATAATTCATTCAGAAGAGTTAAGTAGAGAATGCAAACTACTATCTTATGTATGAATTTAAAAGTTCATAAATCTCATCTTTTATCCCCGTAACATCAATCAATATACATGGAATCAAATATTCATTTACACTCTGAGCCAAAGATATTCATCAGGTTGGTCACGTGTTCATTTAAACACTGCTCATCTTTGCACTACTGGGCCAAAGATATTAATCGATCATCATGTTCATCTCAACACTGTTCATCTTCTTACTACAGGCCAAAGATATTCTTCAGAAATCATTCATCTTGCACCAAAAGCCAAAAATATTCAATAATATCATCATTTAAGTCGTCATTATGTTCATCTCAACACTGTTCATCTTTGCAGACTACTGGCCAAAGATATTCTTGAAATCATTCATCTTTCAGACTACGGCCAAAAATATTCAATAATATCATCATTTAAGGCGAGGATGATGAAAATATTTTAAAGAAACGAATCCGGTGAAACAAAATGACAAGGATTAAGGATTAAGGATTAGTACTTTGTTTTATCCATGTTCAAAAAAAAATACCTCAAAAATAATCATAGTGGTGTAAAATTCAAGAATTATCAAAACATGGATACAATCAAAGCTAGTATCCGAATAGATATTTTGGACAAAAAGAAGAAATTTTATTTTTTAGGTGAATAGTGTCAGATATCGTGAATAGGTAGATATCGTGAAGTAAATCAGACACCAAAAGATGAAATTCCACAAAAACATCTTCACGACTTACTTAATAGACTCGTGAATAAGAACTCGTGAATAGTAACTCGTGAATAGTAACTCGTGAATAATAATTCATGAATAGTAACCAAACATGAAAAAAGTTCCAAATTTGATAAAAAGTTCCAATCAATATTTCAACATAATGATATTGAAGAAATAATATCATTCGAGAAGAAAATAACATCCCTTACCTCGAAAAGATCAAGACTTAAATTAAAACAGGATATAAGGCTATGACTTGGACTTGCAATCAGTATAGCAATACTCAAAGTATACTCAAAATACTCACAAGAATACGCCGATAATATAGAGAGAAAACTTCAGTTTACGAAGTGTGATTTTTAATTCTAACCCAAGCACCTATTTATATGAAATTGCTTAGAACACCAAAAAGTAAAATTTAATAAAATATTAATATATATATATATATTATAATTTCCTACGCACACTTTCTAAGATTCAAATTATCAGCCAAAAAATGGTCCCCCTCACCAAAATCAATAAAAACGTTTTTCTTAATAAAATTAATAAAACTCCCAAAAATCAATTATTTAGGAATTTGAACATCAATAATTCATAATAAATAGCCTTTTATTAGAAAATTCGAATCTCGCGAGTTTTATAGGAAATTCAATTCTCTACAACTTTGCGGAAGAAAGTTTTTCCAAATTCAAGCAGAAATTGAATGAAATCCACAAATCAGGCGATTTTTAAATTTATAATCAAATTTCGGTCAATAAATGGGGTCCACCAACATGTTTAACATGTTTTAAACATTTATTGCAACAAAAATACTCTTCCTCCTCGTATACTCATATATCCCACATTCGTTGTAAAAATATCACCATTATTATATTATTAAAATATAATAATACATTATCTTTATCAGAAAAAGATAAAATTTCAATTTCCAACAATTGTCACAATAAAAAATTTTTCTCCATCTATATCCACATAAAATCAATATTTTCCTCATCATATGAATCAATAATTAATTATTCACAAATAATATTACGTAATCACAATATCGACAATGACGTGCAGGTTCCAGGAAAGAGGGCTTTTCCAATAAGAATTTCTTCTTACTGGCGCGCAATTAGGTGACCAAACCTCTCCTTAGACAGAACTTTCTAGACATTGCCAATAATGTTATCAAATAATATTATTCAGATAATAAGAATTATTGCTTCGATAATGAAAAATCTTGTGTAATAACAATTATTGAAACAACAATGAATATAAAATATCACGCGCAAAGAATTATTAACTCGATAAAATCTTGAATAAGTAATTATCGTAACCATTATTGAGTAGTGGCTTCTACGTAAGAATCAATAATTGGTGCAATCTGGTAATCTTTCTGTGTTTTAACCACTAGAGTATTTTAACAAGATATTCGTGGTAATAACTACTGCCGTTATTTTTAAACAACTTATATTTGTGCGTTTTCTTCATCCAATCGCTTTCCGTTATGGGGCCCACACATGGTCAAGGCCGTCGCATACGAATATTCCCAAAAAAGATCGAATATTCCACGACCAAACGAATATTCTAACAACAATGAATATTTTATAACCACTTTGCTTATTTTGAAATATTTGCGTATTTTACCCATAACTATCCACATTAATCAAATCCACCCTTACTATTTCAAAATAATAAATAAAGGAAATTCCTTTTTATTTTAAAAAAAAATTTCGGGGTCTTACAATGGTAACCAATTATAATTTTGTAATATACAGTTGGTAACCAATCATGTATAAATAGGTAACCAGATAATGATTTGATAGTAACCAGAGAGTTACAATATTGTATCAGGACATATGCCATATGTTAAGTGGACATGTGTGAGTATACATGGGTTTCATAAACTTCAATACCCTTTTAATTATATGTTGTTGGATATACAGGTTGTTTATGTTGTGGTTACCATTATAAAATGGTATTGTTACTGTTATGAAATTAGGTGGTTACTGTGATGGTTACTGTTATGTAATTATTTGGAAATCATTAAACATTGTTATGGTTACTGTTATGTAATTATTTGGTTAAAAACTGGTATGGTTACTGTTATGTTATTAGCTGGTAACTGTTATGGTTACTGTTATGTAAATATGTGGTTACCATTAAAAACTATTATAGTTCTTATTATGTATTTATTTGACATCGCTCATTGTTAATGTTTCATTGAAATCGTAAATCAATATATAAATGAATAACAATTTTGTTTACTATACACAATCAAAATTTTACAAACCAATCGTTTAATGGTTACTCAAAGTAAACAATAATACATTCATGTATCTACACTCTTAATTTAACTGCTGTGACGCCCCCAAAATAGGTCCATTCCATCCAACCCATTCTGAGTCGCCAAATACATGGTACAGAAATAACTACAACTTTACTATTACAACATATAAACTGTGAATTTAAATACGATATTGCCATCTGTAACAATATCACACGCAAATAAATCCCCATCATAATTATTGATACATTATTTTACAAAAAAAAAATGGTGAGGACTACTAAACAACTCTCTCTAGAACCTTCATTCCATACCCCGACTAAGTACTCGCTACATTCTCACCTCCTACGAGAAGAAAAATGGAACAACAAGGAAAAGGGTGAGCTCAACTAGCCCGGTAAATAATATTATGACTAAGATAATATACAACAAATTATCGTTAGTCTTCAATGGGAAAAATCTAATAGAATCTGATAGGCAAACAAATTTTAAATCAATATTCGCAATGAAATAATAATTCATTAGAAGAGTTAAGTAGAGAATGCAAACTACTATCTTCTATATATGAATTTAAAAGTTCATCGTCGATATTTTATCCTGTAACATCAATCAATATACATCTGAATCAAATATTCATCTTTGCACTACAGGCCAAAGATATTCATCATCTAAACACCTGTTCATCTTTGCACTACGGGCCAAAGATATTATTCAGAAATCATTCATCTTTGCACTACAGGCCAAAGATATTCCATAATATCATCATTTAAGACCGAAGATGATGAAAAATATTTTTAAAAGCGAATCGAATCCAAAAAAAACAAAGGATTAAGGATTAAGGATTAAGATTTTTTGTTTTATCCACGCCCAAAAATACCTCAAAAATAATCGTAGGGGTGTAAAATTCAAGAATGATCAAAACATGGATACAATCAAAGCTAGTATCCGAGAATAGATATTTTAGATTTAAAAGAAAAATTTTATTTTTCTTGAATAGTCCGTATTCGTGAATAGGTCAGATATCGTGAATAATGCCGAGATACGTGAATAAGTAACTCATCTCGACACCAAAAGATAGAAATTTCATAAAAAACATCTTCACGCTTCGTGAATAGTACTCGTGAATAGTAACTCATGAATAGTAACTCTCGTCGTGAATAGTAACTCATGAATAGTAACTCGTGAATAAGTAACTCATTGAATAAGTAACCCCGATACATGAAAAAGTTTCAAATTTGATAAAAATTCCAACCAATATTTCAAAGATAATGATATTGAAGAAATAATATCATTTGAGAAGAAAATAACATCCCTTACCTCGAAAAAAGCAAGATTTCTAGTTGAAACACAGGATATAGACTATGACTTGAACTTACAACCGTATAAGCAACACTCAAAGTATACTCACAAGAATACGCTCGATATATCGAGAGAGAAATAGAGAGAAAATGTGACGCCCCAAAATTAGGTATCGTCACCCATCTTGGGTCGCCACTTACATGGTACATAAATTCAAATACAACTTATTAATATAATTGTCAGATACAATACGACATAAATCTATGAGTTTGAATACAAATATTATCTACTAGATATTATACAAACTCAAAAAGAGTCCTCATTACAACTATTATCACACTATTTCACGTAATAGTGAGGACTACTAATGCTATCAAATTTTTAAATAAAAAGGAAATTTTTTTATTTTGAAATAAGTAAGGGTTGATTTGATTAATGTGGATAGCTATGGTTAAATACGCAAATATTTCAAAATAAGCAAGTGGTTATAAAATATCATTATCATTTGAGAATATTTTTCGGAATTCGTCGGGAATATTCGATATTTGGGAATATTCGTGAATATTACATTTGGGAATATTCGCACGACCAGCAAGCAGCCCATGTGTGGGCCCCATAACGAAAAAGATATCGATGAAGAAAAACGACAAATATAAGTTGTTTTTAAATAATCTGCCAGAAGTTATCAAGCTAATCATCATTGAATACCCTATGGTTAAAACACACTAATACGCCGCTGTTCAACAAAAGAAGATACCAGATTGCACCAATTATTGATTCTTACGTAAGAAGGCACTACTCAATAATGGTTACAGAATTATCGCTCAAAGATTTTATCGAAAGTTAATAATTGTCATATTGATATTTTTTATATTGTCATTGTTTCAATAATAATCACATTACACAAAGATCTTCATTATCGAAGCTAATAATTCATATTATCCTAATAATATTATTAGATAACATTATTGGCAATGTCTAGAAAGTTCTCGCTCTAAGGAGAGGTTTGGTCATCTAATCAAGGCCGCCAAGAAGAAGAAATTTTATCGAAAGCCCCTCTTCCCTGAACCCACTGGGTCACAATATCAGGATTCTCGTAATATTATTTTGAATAATTAATTATTGATTTATATGATGAGGAAAATATTGATTTTATGTGGATATAGATGGAGAAAATTTTTAAATGACAATTGTTGAAAATTAATATTTTATCTTTTCTCGATAAAATAATTCATTTAAATATATTATTTTAATAATATATTAACTGTGATATTTTTACAATGAATGTGGGATATATGAGTATATGAGGAGGAAGAGTATTTTTGTGGCATTAAATGTTTAATACATGTTTTGTGTGTTGGTGGACACAATTATCAATCAAATTTGATTATAATGTAAAATCGCCTGCTTGTGGATTTTGGTCGATTTTTGTTTGGAATTTGGAAAACTTTCTTCTGCAAAGTTGTAGAGAATTGAATTTCCTATAAAAAACTCGCGAGATTCGAATTTTCTGATGAAAGGGCTATTTATTATGAATTATGAAGTTCAAGTTCAAATAATTGATTTTTGGGAGTTTAAATTATTTTTGTTAAGAAAACGTTTTTTTTTGTATTTTTTGGACATCATTAACATGTGTGGCTGGTGTTTTGACCAAAAGGTGGGCTAAGGAAAATTTGTATAATTATATTAATATTATATTAAATTTTTCGCTTTTGGTGTTCTAAGCATTTTCCTATAAATAGGTGCTTAGGTTAGAATTGAAAATCACACCGTAAAATCAAGTTTTCTCTATTTCTCTCGATATTTTGAGCGTATTCTTGTGAGTATTTTGAGTATACTTTGAGTATTGCTAGACGGCAAGTTCCTTCAAAGACTATACCCTAGATTCTAGCTGTAAGATCGATCTTTCGAGGTAAGTGGATATTATTTTTTTGTAATGATATTATTTCTTCAATATCATTATGTCAAATGTTGATCTCAAGTTTTTATCAAATTTGGAACTTTTTCATTCTGGGTTATTATTCACGGTTACTATTCACGAAGTTACTATTCACGAAGTTACTATTCACGAAGTTACTATTCACGAAGTTACTATTCACGAGTTACTATTCATTTAGTACTATTCATGAAGCGTGAAGATGTTTTTTGTGGAATTTCTATCTTTGGTGTCTGAGTTACTATTCACGATACTAAGACTATTCACGATACCAAGACTATTCACGATACTGCAGACTATTCAATTAAAAATAAAATTTCTTCTTTTCGTCTAAAATATCTATTCGGATACTAACTCGATCAGATCCATGTTTTGATCATTCTCAATTTTACACCACTATGATTATTTTGAGGTATTTTTGGACGTGGATAAAACCAAGTACTAATCCTTAATCCTTAATCCTTGTCATTTTGTTTCACCGATTCGCTTTTAAAAAATATTTTCATCATCCTCGCCTTAAATGATGATATTATTGAATATCTTCGGCCCAGAAGCAAAAGATGAATGATTTCAAGAATATCTTTCGCCCCAGAAGTGCAAAAGATGATTTCAAGAATATCTCTTCGCCCAGAAAAGCAAAGATGAATGATGTGTGTCGAGATGAATACGATCGATTGATTAATATCTTCGCCTCAGAAAGCAAAGATGAATGTGTGTTTAAATGAATACGATTAATCGATGAATATCTTCGCCTCAGAAGCAAAGATGAATATTTGATTCCGTATGTATATCGATTGATGTTACAGGATAAAATATTGATGATGGATCGTTAAATTCATAGATTATAGTAGATTTCATTCTCACGTAACTCTTCTATGAATTATTATTTCACCGCTAATATTGATCCAAACTTGTTGCCTATCAGATTCTATCGATTTTTCCTCGTCAAGACTAACGATAATTTGTCAGATATTATCTTAGTCATAATATTCTTTATCGGGCTAGTTGAGCTCACCCTTTCCTCGTTGTTCCATTTTTCTTCTCGTGAGAGGCTAGAATGTAATGTAGTACTAGCCTGGGGTATGGAATGAAGATTCTAGAGAGAGTTGTTTAGTAGTCCTCACCATTTTTGTAAAATAATGAATCAATAATGTGATGAGGATTTATTTGAGTATAGATATTGTCTGTAAGATAATATAGTATTCAAACTCGCTTTTATCGCGTTGTAATAATAAAGTCAGTAGTTGCTTCGCACTCATGTATTTGGCGCACTCAGAACGGGTGTCAGGTATACCTATTTTGGGGGGCGCCACAGCTGGTATCGTAGTTAGGATATGATCTCTCCATGAGATCTGGGAATGAATCCAGAGGGAGAGACGAAGTAAATCCTTCGCCAAGGTGTCCTACCTAAGCTTATTTGTTAGTTGGTCAAGATATATAGGATATTATGTGATATATCGATTTCCTTAATTAACCCTTATTTTATGACAAGATTTGAGAATGTCGATCGAGAATATTAATAAAAAGGAGTAAATGAGACCGTGGAGATGCCTCAGACTCACCAACGAGGAGAACGTGCAACAGTCGGGCAATGTTCCTCCCGTGAACAACACCAACCGAAAGCGTGATGATGAACGAGGGATGTTTAAGCTTTTTTGCAGCTCATGCAAAATCGCATTTAGGAGACTCGTGTTCAAAATACAGAGGAAATGATAGAATTACGAAAGTGGTCACAAATGCAAGCAGCTCAAAGAGTCGGGACCACTGCACTCGGGGAAAGTTTGATCCGATTAAGCGAGACGCGGGTCAAACAAATTACCAAGATATTCGATGTCTGGGATGCACGGAGAGAACAGAAAGTTCCATTCGCCACCTTTTATGTTCCGTGGCGAGGCAGACATCGGTGGGAATCAGGAAGTTGCACTCCATCCAAACCGCACTCAAAGATGTCATGGGAGACGCTTTCAGTAAATAGCTCAATGACAAGTACTTCCCCGAAAGTATTCGGCTATATGAAGGAAGTGGAGTTTATTAGATCAGAAAGTAATAACAACGACGATTTGTCCCAAAGACGAGGCGTAAGTTCATGAGTTATCTGTGTTTGCACCTCATTTGGTGGAGAATGAGGAACGATGACGCGGATGTTTCGAGAGGTTTGAAACCCCACATACGCCAAGATCTCATTTCTCATAAATTTTCTCTATTCAGATGTTGTCAATGTGGCTCAGCTTGTTAGAGCGAGATAACGAAAGTAACGCTCAACCGAGGGACCATAAACCAGATCATATCAAGATAAGCAAAGCCATCGTAATAACGATAACCAAATGGAGAAAGAAGAATACGATTAAAGGCAGAACCACTCCGTGGTAATCGTGGCCATGAAAAAAAGAAGAAGTTTAGCCTGGGAGGAGATTTTAAAAAGAGGAGATTCAACAACCACTACGTGAAGACGCCGCCACTTTATAAAGAACTAGTTTTATGGAGGAGAACGACCACCGGTCCGAGAAGTTACAAATGCGGAAAGAGGGACATATCGTATTTCAAACCGCCCACAACAGCTTTAAGGTATGCTATAGTTCAGGAAAGGAAGGACATATCGCCGAGATCAGACGCAGAATAAACCTAGTTCAATGGGGACGGTGACTCAAAAGATCGTCCCGTAAAAGTCAAAGTCAACGTTTTCGGAAGAGCGCTTTGTCGACTTCCATTAAAATGCAAGGAACCCGAACGGTTAGCACTCAAGTTAGTCAATTATAAAATTGCTAAGTATATACCTTACTAGATATCTGTTTCTACCCATTCTTTTATCTCTTATCAGGCCAACGCTTAAACTCGATTCGACCGAGAAATTAGACTTTGACCTATCTCGTGGAAACTCCGTTAGAGAAACTTTCATCACATCCATCGCTTATAAATCTTGCTTGATTCAGTGGCACTATCACATTACCCGTTAACCTTATTTCTATATAGAGATATTTGTTTTTGATGTGATTTTAAGGTTAACTACTCATCACGCCAAATTGATTATTTTCGTAAGGTCATAGTTTTCATATTCCTAAGCAACCCGTTATTCAATTCAAGCAATCAAACCATCAGAGTCAAACATTTTCATATCAAGCCATGAAGTCATTCGCTTATTACGGATGTCAAATTTTCTTAGTCCATGTTATGGATTTGAATAAAGACACGCCGATTTGAATAATATTCCCGTTGTTATTGATTTTTCCCGACGATTTTCAAGAATTTCGCTTACTCCCAAAGCCTCGATATTAAATTTTGTATCGACTTTGAACCCCAGACAAAACTCATTTCTAAAATCTCACATCGAATGGCTCCTATTGAACTTCGTGAGTTAAAATTCAACTATAGAATTTGGTACCGAGCCTTTATCTTTGACTTCCTTTCAGGAATTCACCCAAGCCGCACTCTCCGTAGGGACGCCATATTCGTGCGATAGTAAATCGATAGGTGTCATTGTGACGCATATCCAAGATTGGGATACGAGTCACAGCTTGAGAGCAACCTAAGTCAAGAATCTAAATACGTAGCTTTTCAGCTTAGTTGGTTATTATCTGAGATTCGTCAAGGATATTCTCTAATCGCTATTCCGTTAACTTAGCCGACTAAAAGATACAAAATTGTGATGGAGCGAGGAATGCGAGAAGATTTTCCAAGAGCTCAAGAGGCTACTCATTTCGCACATATTCTAACCATACCATCTCGAAAAGCGAAACGGTAGCCGACGACGCGCTGAGTAGAAGATCATACGCGGAACGAAAAGCGATGATGTCAAGTATATACGACAGAGCCAACTTTAATAGAAAAAGTTAAGGTTGCTTCAAGCCACCCAACCCCGAGTCGATGCGAAGAAGAAAGTACAAGAAGGAGCTATTCCTAAGCTTAGAATCGATGAAGAAGGAATACTTGAGTCCACTCTAGACTTTCAGGTTCCTAACGACTGATTTCAAGAACAAGATTACGATGGAGGCACACAATACACCATTTGCAATCCATCTCGGGAGTACCAAAATGTATTATGATCTTCAACATACATTTTGGTGGAGCAATATGAGAGAGAGATCGCAGTAGTTTATCTCGATGTGTTTAACTTGCTAACGTAAAGGCGAGAGCATCTTGTACCTAAGGGTCCGCTGCAGAACCACTGAGATTTTGAAATGGAAGTGGGACAACACATTACCTCAATTTCATTACTAATCTTCCTGTGGTTTCTCAAGGCATCAATGCTATTTGGGTTATTGTTGATAGATTAACCAAGTCTACTCATTTCTTACCGATACGAGAGACTTATTCCTCGAACGCCTTTTCTCAGATGTGACGTAAATGAGATGGAGATTGCATGGCATGCCAAGATCCATAGTTTTAGATCGTGACCCAAGATTCACTTCATGATTTTGGGTTAGTTTCAGAAAGCTATGGGCACTAATTTATTTATTGGCTGGGTGGCATACCATCCTCAAACGGATGGGCAATCGTAAAGGACTACTCAAACTCTCAAGATATATTAAAACTCGTGGTCCTAGATTTCAAAGGAAGTCGATAAGTACTTGCCATCGGTGGAATTCTCATACAACAATAGTTATTAAACAAATATAGGTATGGTTCCATTCAAGCATTATATGGACAAAAATGTCGCTCTCCAATATGTTGGGATGAGGTGGGTGAAGCAACATTGTTGGGACCCGAAGTTAGTACGTATATGACTAATGATTCGACAACGATACAAACCAAGACAAGATCGATAAAAGAGTTATGCTAATCTTCATCGAAAGGACGTGGAATTTAGTGTAGGGGGGAGCGATTGTCATGAAGTCGCTTCCATGGAAGGGAGTTACAAGATTTGGAAAGAGAGGAAAGCTCAATCCACGCATTTATCTGGCCCATTTCAAATTTTCGACCGAGTAGAAATGTAGCCTATGACTGCAAGCATTCTCCGAGTATGTCTCGTGTTCATAATGTGTTTCACATATATCGCATTTCAGAATATGTGAAAGACCCAACCACGTATATCGAAGTTAGAACCTGACGAGATAAGCCAAGACTTAACGATGAGGAGGTACCGCCAAGATTTTGGATAGAAGGAGCATGCCCCTACGCCAAGAAAGGTTATACCACAAGTTAAAGTTTTGTGGAGGAATCATGCTATAGAGGAAATGACCCGAATTGAAACGAAAATGAAAGCGTAGGTATCCTCACCTTTCAAAACACTGTAGTACGTACGCCAATTTCGAGGACTTAAATTTCATAAGAGAGGGAGGTCAGAAGACCTCAAATTTTTAAATAAAAAGGAATTTCCTTTATTTTGAAATAGTAAGGGTTGATTTGATTAATGTGGATAGTTAAGGGTTAAATACGCAAATATTTCAAAATAAGCAAGTGGTTATAAAATATTCATCATTGTTTGGGAATATTCGTTGGTCGTGGAATATTCAGATCGTTTGGGAATATTCGTACGACACTGCAGAGCCCCCATGTGTGGGCCCCATAACGAAAAGCGATGGATGAAGAAAACGACATAAATATAAGTTGTTTTTAAATAACTACACAGTAGTTGTTGCCAAGTATCATCATTGAATACCCGTGGTTAAAACACACTAATACGCGCGTTGTCGAACAAAGAAGATACCAGATTCGCACCAATTATTGATTCTTACGAAGAAGGCACTACTCAATAATGGTTACAAAGAATTATCGCTCAAAGATTTTATCGAAGTTAATAATTGTCAAGGTTGATATTTTATATCATCGTTGTTTCAATAATCACATTACACAAGATTTTCATTATCGGCTAATAATTCATATTATCCTAATAATATTATTAGATAACATTATTGGCAATGTCTAGAAAGTTCTCGCTTCAAGGAGAGGTTTGGTCATCTAATCATGCGCCAAGAAGAAGAAATTTTTATCGAAAGCCCTCTTTCCTGAACCGCCTCGTCACAATATCAGGATTCTCGTAATATTATTTGTGAATAATTAATTATTGATTTATATGATGAGGAAAATATTGATTTTATGTGGATATAGATGGAGAAAATTTTTAAATGACAATTGTTGAAAATTAATATTTTATCTTTTTCTCGATAAAATAATTCATTTAAATATATTATTTTAATAATATATTAACTGTGATATTTTTACAATGAATGTGGGATATATGAGAGTATATGAGGAGGAAGAGTATTTTGTGGCATTAAATGTTTAATACATGTTTTGTGTGTCAGGACACAATTATCGAATCAAATTTGATTATATAATGTAAAATCGCTTCGCTTGTGGATTTCGGCCGATTTTTGTTTGGAATTTGGAAAAACTTTTTCTGCAAAGTTGTAGAGAATTGAATTTCCTATAAAAACTCGCGAGATTCGAATTTTCTGATGAAAGGGCTATTTATTATGAATTATTGAAGTTCAAGTTCAAATAATCGATTTTTGGGAGTTTAAATTATTTTTGTTAAGAAAACGTTTTTTGTATTTTTTTGGACATCATTAACATGTGTGGCTGGTGTTTTGACCAAAAGGTGGGCTAAGGAAAATTTGTATAATTATATTAATATTATATTAAATTTTTCGCTTTGGTGTTCTAAGCATTTTCCTATAAATAGGTGCTTAGGTTAGAATTGAAAATCACACCGTAAATCAAGTTTTCTCTATTTCTCTCGATATTTTGAGCGTATTCTTGTGAGTATTTTGAGTATACTTTGAGTATTGCTAGATTCGTGCAAGTTCCCTTCAAAGACTATACCCTTAGATTCTAGCTGTAAGATCGATCTTCGAGGTAAGTGGATATTATTTTTTTTTCAGTAATGATATTATTTCTTCAATATCATTATGTCAAATGTTGATCCAAAGTTTTATCAAATTTGGAACTTTTTCATGCTCTGGGGGTTATTATTCACGAAGTTACTATTCATGAAGTTACTATTCACGAAGTTACTATTCACGAAGTTACTATTCACGAAGTTACTATTCACGAAAGTACTATTCACGAAAGTACTATTCACGTAAGCGTGAAGATGTTTTTTGTGGAATTTCTATCTTTTGGTTCTGAGTTACTATTCACGATACTAAGACTATTCACGATACTAAGACTATTCACGATACTAAGACTATTCAATTTAAAAATAAAATTTCTTCTTTTCGTTCAAAATATCTATTCGGATACTAACTCGATCAGATCCATGTTTTGATCATTCTCGAATTTTACACCACTATGATTATTTTTGAGGTATTTTTGACGTGGATAAAACCAAGTATTTAATCCTTAATCCTTAATCCTTGTCATTTTGTTTCATCGATTCGCTTTTTTAAAAATATTTTTCATCATCCTCGCCTTAAATGATGATATTATTGAATATCTTCGGGCCCAGAAAGGTAAAAGATGAATGATTTCAAGAATCAAGAATATTCAAGAATATCTTTGGCTCAGTAGAAAGCAAAAGATGAACAAGTGTCGAGATGAATACGATCGATTGATTAATATCTTCGCCTCAGAGTGCAAAGATGAACAGTGTTTAAATGAATACGATTAATCGATGAATATCTTCGCCTCAGAGTAAAGATGAATATTTGATTCCGTATGTATATCGATTGATGTTACAGGATAAAATATTGATGATGGATCGTTAAATTCATAGATTATAGTAGATTTCACGAACTCTTCACGAACTATTTCTCTGATGAATTATTATTTCCGCTAATATTGATCTCAAACTTGTTGTCTATCAGATTCTATCGATTTTTCCTCGTCAAGACTAACGATAATTTGTCAGATATTATCTTAGTCATAATATTCTTTATCTGTTATGTATAGGTATACCACTTTTTACAAGTTATTCCAAATGTAATAATAATGAATGGAATAATGTAAGTTCTCTTCATGAATAAGAAAGAATAACACTCCACGGCACAACAAATAATATTCCTACCATAAAAAACTAAATATTGGAAAGTCAAGTGAAGTAATACTATCTTCTTTTCTTTCTATAGATTTTCTCTATAGCTTTTCTCTATAATTTCTCTCTGTAGTTTTAAGTGAATTCGTAAGAAAATAATGAAGGAACGAGCTTCTATTTATAGGAAAATTAAATGCATAAGTAATTAATCCATGAACTATCCAGATCGATTTATTTTAATCTGATTTATCCATATTTAAAAAAAAATCTTTTAAATAAAATATCATATATTCTATTTATATAAAAAACATTTTACTACGCAAACACTATGCAACACTATGCAAAAACACTACGCAAAACACTACGCAACACTATGCATAATAAAATATAATATATTCTATTTATGTAATAACTTTAATAAAGTATTCTATTTTATATAAAAGATGTTTCGCTTTTATTACGTTAATAATATTTAATAAAACAAAACGTCATTATCGCTATAATAATTCATATTATTAATCGATAATAATGGAATCAAACCGAGTGACTTCTCACATAAGCATCAATAATCAATACCGCAGTGCTACTACGCAAACACACACGACATCGCACTTTTTACTACCGAGTAGTTCAACAAAGATCAACCAGGTAAAACTTCCGCCGTTATTTCAATAAAATATTTTTGTCGTTTTTTCAATCCCAACAATAATTTTGTAGGGTCCACCAATGATTGAGCAGTTATTGTAATAATATCCTCGCTAAAACCCAATAATATTCCCTAACCAATCGAATATAATATAACCACTGCATACTTTGCAAAATTTATAAATACTACCCACAACTATAATATTATCTCAAATTCACACCATAATATTAAAAAATTATTTCGACAAAATTTAAATCTTTATCGATAAAATCTGGGTCTCACAATCTCCCTCCTTATGGAATTTCGCCTCAAAATTAGGGTACGTGCACTGGTATGATAAAGAGGTGAAGATACCTTCAATACCTTTTATCGTTGAAAATATTAAATTCATCTTTGCAATCCCGCCAAAGATATTCATTAACAATTCATCTTTGCACTATGTGCCAAAGATATACAAATCAGAAACCAATAATGTCGAGACTCAAATTTTAATAAGATCACGACCACATAATTATCCATGCACTATCGCCAAGGATATTCGTGTTTTCAATTACGATCATGATTATACCGAATAATCCGTGGTCATAATCATACCAAGTCTATCAATGCACTACTACCTAAAGACGACTTTTTACCACATCCATGAATTAATATTTCATCACGAGACTCATTTCAATAATTAATCCATATCATCGAATCATCCCCGCACTACGTGCCAAGGATATTCATTAAGATCACGACCACTTAATTATCCATGCACTACTACCAAAGATAATCGTGGTATTCATTAAGATCACGCACCATAAATTATCCATGCACTACTACCAAAGATAATCGTATTCATTAAGATCACGACCACAAATTATCCATGCACTACTACCAAAGATAATCGTATTCATTAAGATCACGACCACAATTATCCATGCACTACTACCAAAGATAATCGTGTATTCATTAAGATCACGCACCACAATTATCCATGCACTACTACCAAAGATAATCGTATTCATTAAGATTACCACCACAAATTATCCATGCACTACTACCAAAGATAATCGTATTCATTAGATTACGACCACAAACCACAAATTATCCATGCACTACTTGCCAAAGATAATCGTATTCATTAGTATCACGCACCACAAATTATCCATGCACTACTACCAAAGATAATCGTGGTATTCATTAAGATATCACCACCACAAATTATCCATGACTACTACCAAAGATAATCGTGGTATTCATTAAGATCACGACCACAAATTATCCATGCACTACTACCAAAGATAATCGTAGTTTTCAATTACTGTTATGATTATACCTAACAATCCTCGGTCATAATCATACCAAGTCCATCTATGCACCATGTGCCACGTATTTACTTTCAACATAATATAAGTAATGAGGATAATGATATAAAGAATCAATCAAATGAGATAAAGGATAAATATTAAACATTTATAATATAATTTATCCAGATTCAAGAATATCCCCATGTTATCAATCACTTAATAATCTCATAATCTAATATCATTAATATTATAACAATATTTTAATCACTTCTTAAATTTATAAACAATTTATCTCAATTGTTTACGCTTTTACCATATAATGCATTTAATCATTCAAAATGCCATACTCATAAGATATCATCACCAATTATCAAATCCTCAAAAAAAATATGCATATACTCTATATAGGATTCTCTAGCCATAAAATCATATTTTCAACTTTGTTATTTCACATAACATATTTAACTCATATGTTCAGAATTAAACTATTTTCATGAAAAAATACCAAATCAGTCCCAAAAATATTTCTTTTCTGGGATTTAGCATAATATAGTCCCATAATGAAAATATATTTTTCTCGGAATTTTAAAATTCATTTACTATTTTTCAAAAATCAATTTCTAATTAATTCCTTAAGAAATTAGCTACCTCAAGTTTAACTCCAAAATTCCCAAATCTTGGCAGGACCTTACACATGTTAACGTGAGCTTCTAGTTTAAATTTCATGGTCATCTGAGTTATAGAACTCTAAGTTATAGCATTTTTTCATTAAAAACCTAAATATTGAAATAGTCATAACTTGCTCATTTTAAGTCGTAATGAGCTCATTTTTGGACAGGAGGTACTTTATACCATATAATTTCATGTCCCAAAAGGCCAGAATTTTTTCTCATAATTTAAGTGGTCAAAACAGCCCCTCTAAAATCATGGCAAAGGCAGCTTTTTTCGATTTTTGCAGCTTTGCACTCCTTTGCTAAAATCAGTCCACACAAAAATCTACAACACCTTTTCCAGTAATTCCACTTGGATTAGTTAGGTAACTCATAGATCTAACTCTAGGACTTGACCACACTCAAAAATTCAAAATATAATAGAGATATGGTCAATTGAATTTCATGTTACGCTTTTCACCAAAATCGATTTTTTCAACTCTTTGTGATTTCTAAGAAACTTTCATGTTTTCACATAATAACCAACATAACTCATCATAACACTTACTAATACTTCATATACCCATGATTTTCATTAGTCCAATGCTTTTATTATGACTTTCATCATAATCCTCGTAAATGCATCCTTTTAGTGAAGAAATATTCGAGGGTTTAAGAAATGGGTTTTCAGATCGGGGTCAATACAAAATTCGATTTCACGCCTAAGTAGGCTAAGAAGTCTTCAAGAATACGCCAAGAAATTTATTAATAATAGAAATATCATTCAAAATCGTGACTCTCATCCAAGACTTGATAAGACGTCACATCGATACCAACTCGTGACTTCTATCCCTTAACCTAGATAAGACTCACACAAGATACCTATAAACTTGCCATCTTCATTCACGATGTCGCCACAGAAAGTCCGCTTTTGCATTCCACACAAGGAAGTCAACAACTAAAGGTTCGGGGCTCTTTACTTATGGCTTGATATTGATAATAATCGATTAACTTAAGGTTCGTTACTTTGAATTGCAGACAACAAGTCAAGTTATGAATATAAAAGCTAACAACCTTACAAAAAGAATGATGAGTAGTTAACCAATCGATTCCTAAAATTACATCAAAGGCAAGTATTTTCAAAAAGATAAGATCGACAGTAACGTGAAAATGTTTATTTGAATCAAACAAGATTTAAAAATAAGAATAGAACGAAGGCTCCTACTAACTAAGTTTCAACCAATAAGTCAAAGTCTAACTTCTTCTGAGTCAAATTTAAACGCTGAACACAACTAGGAGAAATAAAAGAGTTGGTAGAACTTGTATTGAATAAAGTATAGACTTCGTAATAATTTATAATTAATTTACCCGTAATAACTTCGCTCGCTCGGTTTTTCGAATAAACGCCTCGCTTAAATTACCGAAGTTCGACTTTTACTATAGGTACATTCCACCCTTAAGTGCTTCTTCACATTCCTCGATCCATGATTTGAATCATTATCGATCCATATCGAATTCGGCCGACCGCTATGCATGTGGTAATTCAATTCGATGTTCGGGTTCTCCCAATTGTCATCCAAAAGCAAAGTCCATTTCATCTATTTCGCTTTATCGATCGGACGACTTTTTTTTTCTACACTATCAACGTGTGCAAGCGCCTTTTACCCATGCATCGCCTATTCTCCTTCGCTCGTTTGAGCTTGTTTCTTCTTTCAAATGATCTTTGATTTTTAAATTCTCGATTCCAACTTTAATATCTTACACACCGCCAAAGCGTGATTTTGTTCGAGCATCACATATCCTGCAACCCAATTTTGAATTGTTGTATCCCTTTCTTCCACGCATCGCTTGCCGCTTCTTCAACCCGTTCTTCTAGCTCATTAACACGATTTTGTAATTCTAAGTTTTGATCATAAACTTCTTCTAACCATTCTCCTGTTCCTCTTCTTCCTCTTCTTCTTCCTCTTCTTCCTCACTTTCACCGCTACCTCTCAAGAACTAGCTCTGTGCAACAATTAGTTCTTCATTCACTACGTGGATATCTCTAATTTGTTCCTCGTCTGACACATCGCATTAACCCGATTAGTGATTAAAGGTGTCACAACTGGGTCACATTCATTCCATTGTGAATATTTTCACCGCCATTTCCAAACACCGCCACAACACAAGGGTTAATTAATATATCAAATATTATCCCTATACTCTCGACCACCAATTAAATAACAAATAAACTTAGTAGATCATACTAACAAGGAATTCCCTGCTCTCCCTCCTAGTTCTTATCTCGCATCTTAGCTGTGGATCATATCCCTAAGCTCGATACCAACCGCGACGCCTCAAAATTAGGTATACGCCACCCATCTGGGTCGCCACTTACATGGTACATAAATTCAAATACAACTTACTAATATAATTGTCGAGATAATACGATATAAATCGTGAGTTTGAATACAAATATTGTCTACTAGATATTATACAAACTCAAAAGGAGTCCTCATTACAACTATTATCACACTATTTCACGTAATAGTGAGGACTACTAATGCTATCCTCTCGACCATTACTTCGCTCCCCGACTCGTCTCAGCCTATGTTCTCATTTCCAAGAGAATAAAGGAAAGAAAGGGTGAGCTCAACTAGCCCAAGAAGAAATATTACGACTAAGATAATGCGTAATAAATTATCATTAGCCTTCAACAAATGTTAAACCGATAAAATACAATAGACAACAAGTTTAACTGCAATGAATAAGCAATCCATTAAAAGAGTCAAGTAGAAAATAAAATCTACTATCTTTTATGATTTAAAAGGTTTTTCATCAATTTTTATCATTAAGACTCGCTTTAATGAATAAACCACAATATCTAATCATCCCCGCACTACTGGCCAAGGATTTTCATCAAATTATCAATGGTCACGACTATACCGAATCACCCTCGGTCATAATCATACCAAAACTATCCATCACCGCATTTAAAGCCACCGAGGACTTTTATCACATCATTTATAACAAGCCATGATTATACCGGATGATCCTCGGTCATAATCATACTAAGTTCATCTACGCACGTAAGCCAAAGATAACATAATATATCATGAGGATGATGACAATGACATAATAATTCAATAAAACAAGTTCAAGAATTATTTTATCCAGAATTAATAACGCCCAAATTGTCAACAAGATACTGCTTTTTAGAGAGTAAAATTCAAGAATGATCAAGAATATTTCATGAAAAGATATCGATGAAACGCAAATATCAAGGATATTCTACTAATTTCATGGAGTATATAAGTCAAAGTTTTAACCAACCGGGTATAATAAAGAATGGAATAACAAAAGAAATCACCACGCACGCAGATTTCAGATGTATGTGTTATTCCAATGTAATAATAATAACGGAACCGTGTCGTGAAATTCACAACCCATGTGATGATCCAAATGTAATAATAAATGTCAATAATAAACAACGAAACTGTGTCCTGTAAAACACACGCATGTGATATTCCAAATGTAATAATAAATGCGAATAATAAACAATGGAACCAGTCCCTGTAAAACACACGCATGTGATATTCCAATGTAATAATAAAGAATGGAATAATGTAAGAAGATCACCAAGTATAGGGGATTTCACAGATACAAAGTTATTCCAAATGTAATAAATAAGAATGGAATAACATAAGGATTTCACCAAGTATAGGTACGCCGATATACAAAGTTATGTATAGGTATACCACTTTTACAAAAGTTATTCCAATGTAATAATAATGAATGGAATAATGTAAGTTCTCTTCATGAATAAGAAAGAATAACACTTTACTTGTACAACAAATAATATTCCCTACCGTAAGAACTCAATATTGGAAAAGTGAAGTAGTTGGTATACTTTTCTTCTTTCTCTATAGAGATTTTTCTCTCTATAGCTTCTCTATAATTTCTCTCTGTAGTTTCAAAGTGAATTCGTAAGAAAATAATGAAGGAACGAGCTTCTATTTATAGGAAAATAGAATGCATAGTAATTAATCCATGAACTATCCGTATCGATTTATTTTAACTGACTCATCCATATTTAAAGTTAAAAAATCTTTTAAATAAAATATCATATATTCTATTTATATAAAAACATTTTACTACGCAAACACTACGCAACACTATGCAAAACACTATGCAACACTATGCATAATAAAATATAATATATTCTATTTATGTAATAACTTTAATAAAGATTCTTTTATATAAAAGATGTTTCGTTTTATTACGCTAATAATATTTAATAAAACAAAACGTCATTATCGCTATAATAATTCATATTATTAATCGACAATAATGGAATCAAACCGAGTGACTTCTCACATAAGATAATCAATAATCAATACCGCAGTGCTACTACGCAACCACACGACATCGACATTTTACTAATGAAGTTTTACTATTTTAGTAGTTATTTCAAGATCAATTTTGTCGCTTTCAATCCAACAATAATTATTTCAATCCAAAATGATTTTCAATAATCATAATAATATTCTCAATCCGACAATAATTTAACCAATCGAATATAATAATAATCGAGCTGCATACTTTTAAAATTTATAAATCGCTAACAACTATAATATTATCTCAAATTCACACCAATATTAAAAATTATTATAACAAAATTTAAATCTTTATTGATAAAATTTACAAGAAAATACTACCCATGAACTAATAAGATATTTATAGGAAAAATTCACCAAAGGTAAAATGAATATAATATTAATATATTTATACAAAAATTTAAATCAAAAACACGATGTTAAAAACAAACTCACTCAAACGCGTTTTTCTCAAAATAATTAATTAAAACTCCCAAAATCAATTATTTTGGAACTCGAACTTCAATAATTCATAATAAATAGCCCTTTTATCGGAAAATTCAAATCTCTCGAGTTCTTATAGGAAATTCAATTCTCTACAACTTTTCGTAAGAAAGTTTTCAATTCAAATAGAAATCGACCAAATCCACAAACCAAGCGATTTTTACAATTTTATAATCAAATTTCAAATAATAAATGGGGTCCAACCGACATGTTTAACATGTTTTAAATATTTATTTCAACAAAATACTCTTCCTCCTCAGATACTCATATATCCCACATTCGTTGTAAAAATATCACCATTATTATATTATTATAATATAATAATATATTTAAATAAAATATTTTATCGTAAAAGATAAAATTTCAATTTTCAACAATTGTCACATTAAAAATTTTCTCCATCTATATGCACATAAAATCAATATTTTCCTTATCATATGAATCAATAATTAATTATTCACAAATAATATTACAAAATCACAATATCGACAACCGTGCGCTCCTCAGAAAGAGGGGCTTTCCAATAAGGATTTCTCCTCATGGCGCCGCAATTAGGTGACCAAACCTCTCCTGATGTAACTTTCTAGACATTGCCAATAATGTTATCTAATAATATTATTCAGATAATATGAATTATTGCTTTCGATAATGAAAAAAATACCGTAATCAAAACAACAAAGAATATAAAATATCAACGCAAAGAATTATTAAATCAATAAAATAATCAATAAAGAATTATCGTAACCATTATTGAGTAAGGCCTTCACGTAAGAATCAATAATTGGTGCAATACCGCAGGTACCGTCTTGTGTTTTAACCACCGAGTATTTTAACAAGATAATTAGCAGAATAACTACACCGTTATTTTTAAACAACTTATATTTGTCGCTTTTCTTCATCCAATCGCTTTCACATGGGGCCCACACATGGTCATATTGCCGCATTTAATATTCCCGACAAAGATTTAATATTCCACGACCAAAACTAATATTCCCCCACAACAATGAATATTTTATAACCACTTGCTTATTTTGAAATATTTATGTATTTTACCCCTAACTATCCACATTAATCAAATCAACCCTTACTATTTCAAAATAATAAATAGAGAAAATTAAATTTCATTAATAATAAGTTGGGGTCTTACAACCTCCTCCTTATGAAATTTCGTCCTCGAAATCGACGTGACGTACTGGTGTTTCAAAAGGTGAGGATACCTCGCTTTCATTTCCATTTCTAATTCCTGTGTCATTTCTCTATATAGCATTTGATTCCTCCACAAAACTTTAACTTGTGGTATGACCTTTCATGGCAGCGTGGGACATGCTCCTTCCTATCCAAGATCTTGACAGTACCTCCTCATACGTTAAGTCTTCTACTATCTCGTCCTGGTTCTAACTTTATAACGTGGTTCGGTCTTTCACATATTTATTTAAGCATGATATGTGAAACACATTATGAACACGAGACATACTCGGGAGGTAACGCGAGTCTATAGGCTACATTTCCTACTCTGGTCAAGAATTTGAAATGGACCAATAAATCGTGGATCGAGCTTTCCTCTCTTCCCAAATCTTGTAACTCCCTTCCACGGAGCAACTAGCAACAATACATGATCCTCACACTAAATTCCACGCCCTTTCGATGAAGATCCATAACTCTTTTGTCGATTTTGTGCCGCTTTGTATACATTGTCGAATCATTTGGATCTTTTCCAGAGTCATACGTACTCAACTCGGGTCCCAATAGTGTTGCTTCACCCACCTCGCCCCAACATACCGGAGAGCGACACTTTCGGTCCATATAATGTTTCAAATGGAGCTACACCTATACTTGCTCGATAACTGCTTGTTGTAGGAGAATTCCACCAATGGTAAATACTTATCCCAACCGCCTGAAGTCAGGACACGAGTCTTAATAAATCTTCAAGAGTTTGAATAGTCCTTTCGATTGTCCGTCCGCTTTGAGGATGGTATGTCGAATCGAATCGCAAATCCGCACCCATAGCTTTTTGCAAGCTAACCCAAAATCTTGAAGTGAATCTTGGGTCACGATCCAAACTATGGATACAGTATGCCATGCAACCTCACAATCTCATTCACGTATATACTAAAGAAGACGCTCAAGTGAATAAGTCTCCCAGACGGCAAGAAATGAGCGACTTGGTTAATCTATCAACAATAACCCAAATAAGATTGATGCCTCGAGAAACCGTAGGAAGACCCGTGAACGAAATCCATGGTAATGTGTTCCCACTTCCATTTCGGAATCTCAAGTGGTTGCAACGACCCTTAGGTACCGAGATGCTTTCGCCTTTACACGTTGACAAGTTAAACACATTGAGATAAACTTTGCAATCTCTCTCATATTGTTCCACCAAAATGTATGTCAAGATCACGATACATTTTAGTACTTCCGTGATGGATTGCAAATGGTGTATTGTGTGCCTCCATCATAATCTTGTACTTCAAATCGTAGTAGTTAGAACACAAAGTCTAGAGTGGACTCAAGTATTCCTTCTTCATCAATTCTCGCATCCTAATAGCTCCTTCTTGTACTTTCTTCTTCATAGCATAGGCCCGGCCCGCTGGCTCGAGCAACCTTAACTTTTCTATTAAAGTTGGCTCTACGCGATACTCGACATCATCGCACTCGTTCCTCAAGATATGATCTTCTACTCAACGCAACCCTACCACGCTCGCTTTTCAGGATGGTATCAATATGGTGTGGTCGTAGTCATCAATAGCTCGAGCCAACGTCACGCCGCATGTTGAGTACTTTTTGAGTGAAGAAATATTTAAGGCTTTTATGGTCTCAATATATCTCCACTTTCTCCCCATATAGATAGTGCCTCCATATCTTGGCCACGAAAACGATTGTCACGCATATCTCAGATCATGAGTAGGATAATTCCTCTCATACTCTTTAAGTTGTCATGAGGCATAAAGCTATGACTTTCCCACGTTGCATGAGAACACATCCTAACCTTTGCTCGAAGCATCATCAGAGATAACAAATCCATCCGAACCAGATGGTATTGTTAGAACAGTCTTTGAAATAAGTCTCTCTTAAGCTCTTGGAAACTCTCTCGCATTCTTCGCCCAAACGAATTTTGTATCCTTCCGAAAGTTAATGAAGTTAATGGAATAGCGATTCGAGAATATCCTTCAACGAATCTCCGATAATAACCAACTAAGCCTAGAAAAGCTACGTATTTCGATTACCGACTTAGGTTGTTCTCAATCTGTGACTCATATCCCAACCTTGATAAGACGTTACAATGACACCTATCGCTTTACTATCGCACTAATATGGTGTCCCTACGGAGAGTCTCGCTTCGGTGCATTCCACAAAGGAAGTCACCAGATAAAGGCTCAGTACCAAATTTATAGTTGAATTTTTAACTCCTCAAGTTCAATAGAGCCATTCGATATGGGATTTTAGAAATGAGTTTTGTACTGTGTTCAAAGTCGATACAAAATTTAATATCGGTCTTTGGGAGTAAACCAAGAAATTCTTCAAGAAATACGTCAGAAAAATCAATAACAACAGAATATTATTCAAATCGACGTGTCTTTATTCAAATCCATAACATGGACTAAGAAAACTCGACATCCGTAATAAACGAATGACTTCATGGCTTCGACATGAAAATGTTTGACTACGATGGTTTGATTGCTTGAATTGAATAACAAAGTTGCTTAGGAATATGAAAACTAACAACCCTTAAAGTAATCAATTTCGGCATTTATGAGTAGTTAACCTTAAAATCACATCAAAAGAAAATATCTCTATAGAAATAAGGTTAACAGTAATGTGATAGTGCCAACCTCGAATCAAGCAAGATTTCTAAACAACGGATGTAATGAAAGTTTCTCCTAACTGAGTCTCCATAAATAGGTCAAAGTCTAATTTCTCCGTAGTCAAGTTCAAACGTTGAGCGTAAAGCAAAGAGAGATAAAAGAATGGGTAGAACCCAGATTCTAGTAAGGTATAAACTTCGCAAGAATTTATAATTAACTAAACCTGCTAACTTCGTCGGGTTCCTCAGATTTTGACCGGCCACGACAAAACGCTCTTCCAAGAACCGTTGACTTTGACTTTTCCGGGACATCCTTTTGAGTCACCATTCCTACTGGATCTGGTTTCGATATCGCATAATCTCGAAAGCGATATGTCCTTCTTTTCCACAATTATAGCATACCTTAAACTGTTGGCAGGCGGTTTCAATGATATGTCCTCTTCCCAAGATTTGTAACATACGACCGATGGTCTTTCTCCTCCCTTGGAACCATTGCCATGGCAAGCGCCGACGCCTTCACACGGTCGTTGTTGAATCTCCTCTTTTTAAAATCTCCTCCCGACTCGCTTCTATTTTCATAGCCACGATTACCACCAGAGTGGTTACCGCTTTTGTCCGTATTCTTCTTTCTCCATTTGGTTATCGTTATTCGATGACGCTATCTTCAGATGATCCTCGGTTATGGTCCCTCGGTTGAACGTAAGATTTCGTTATCTCGCTTCTAACAACCGAGCCCTCGCTGACAACATCCGAATAGAGAAAAATTTATGAGAAATGAGATATCGACGTATATGTCGGGTTTCAAACCTCTCGTAAACATCCGCGTCATAACGCTCCTCATTCTCCACCAAATGAGGTGAAAACTCGGATAACTCCGTGAACTTCTCCTCGTGATTGGGACACCGCCATGTTATTCTCGCCTCCGCCTAATAAACTCCACTTCCTTCATACGATTTAATACTTTCACGGAAGTACTTGTCATTGAACAATTTTCAAATGTCTCCATGACATGTTGAGTGCGGTTGGATGGGGTACGCTTCACAGATTCCTCCATGATCTCGCCTCGCCATTTTTGAACATAAAAGTAGCGAATGGAACTTTCTTTCTCCGCAGCATCCCAAGACATCGAATATCTTGGTAATTTGTTTGACCCACGCCTCCGCCTTTAATCGGATCCGGCTTTCCCTGCACTCGTGGTCCCAACTCTTTGAATCGCTTGTCACGTGACCACCGTGAATTGCTATCATTTCCTCCTCAGATTTTGAACACGAGTCTCTCTCGCTCGATTTTGCATGAATCGCAAAAAGCTTCTAAACATCCCTCGCTCATCATCGCTTTCGATTGGTGTTGTTCATAGGAGGTACATTGCCAACTGTTGCATGTTCTCTCCTCATTGGTAAAGACAGCATCTCCACGGCCTCATTTACTCCATCGTTAATATTCTCAACGACATTCTCAAACACCGCCATAAAACAAGGGTTAATTAAGGAAATCAATATATCATTGAGATTAAGGAAATCAATACAAAGAATATAAAATATCAACGCAAAGAATTATTATATCAATAAAATGAAATATTGAATAAGAATTCATCAGAATAATTATTGAAAAGTGTCTTCACGTAAGAATCAATAATTGGTGCAATACTGTAGTGCATCGCTCAACAACGCCAGATTAGTGTGTTTTAACCACCCGGTATTCCAACAAGATAATCTGCAGAATAACTACGCCTGTTATTTATAAACAACTTATATTTGTCATTTTCTTCATCCAATCGCTTTCAAGTTATGGGACCCATAAAGATCATGTGTCGTCGCATTTAATATTCCCCGACAAAGATTTAATATTCCACGACCAAACTAATATTTTATAACCACTGCTTATTCGAAATATTTGCGATTTTACCCATAACTATCCACATTAATCAAATCGACCCTTACTATTTCAAAATAATAAATAGAGGAAAATAAATTTCATTTATTAATAATTTTGGGGTCTTACAGTAACCAAGTCTTCATTAGTAACCATTATAATGTTACACAAGAATAAAGTCATTATTAGTCAAGAACAATGCAAAGGGTACACAAGAACTCAAATCAAGATTAGTCAAGAATATAGACATAGTCGACAAAGAACCAATGTAATGTTAGCAAAGAATTAAGTCAAAGATTAGTCAAGAATCAAGTCTTCATTAGTAACCATTATAATGTTACACATTAACAAAGTAATTATTAGTCAGTAACCAATGCAATGGTACACAGTAGCCAATTCATTATTAGTCAATAATCAATGTAATGGTACACAGTAACCAAATCATTATTAGTCAGTAACCAATGCAACATTAGTTAGTACCATTATGCATTAACCAATCCAAAGATTAAACAAAGAATATGTATATAGTCGACAAAGAACCAATGTAATGTTAGCAAAGAACTCAATGTAATATTAGCGAAAGAATCAAGTCAAGATTAGTTAGTAACCAAGTAATAATCAAGAATCATTATAATGTTACATAAGAATAAAGTCATTATTAGTCAAGAATCAAAGCAATGGTACACAATATCCAATTCATTATTAGTCAAGAACTAAATGTAATGGACACAAAGAATCAAATCATTATTAGTCAAAGAACCAATGCAACATTAGTTAGTACCATTATGCATTAACCAATCCAAAGATTAAACAAAGAACATAGACATAGTTAGACAAAGAACCAATGTAATGTTAGCATAAGAACTAAGTGCATTTTTACATGCAATTGCAATCAAAACATTCATATTGCAATCAAAACATTCATTATTCTTCTTTGTGTGACCATTTTAAATGCAAAAAACTTAAGAAAGGTAACCAATATAGTAATTCGTAGTAATAATAGGTAACTATATGATTATAAATTTTAAACTCACATACCTCGGTATTTTTGATCGAAATTGATGTTGATCTTGTATTCAACAATCACCGCAGATTTGGTTTTCGATCTTCAAGGCATTGTTGATTTTGTATGCTATTTAGATCTTAGAGATGCGTCGCGACAACCGCTTCGTCTTTCTCCGATTACGAGTTTAGTCGCGATGTGGAGGTTTCGCTTCAGATTTTGTCTTCTCGTCGTTGATCCGTTGTTCCGATTTCAAAGTTGCATGATTTTAGGGACGGTTAATTTCAAATATGAAATTGGATAATCGATTGGATAATGACACGTGATTTTAGGCGCGTTATATTGCTAATGTTTTATTTTTGTAATTATATTGTGTATATTTTATTTTTGTAATTACTTTCTAAATATTGTATATTAGTGTAAATGACCCTTTGCTTTTTGCTGGTGGCTTAGGCTTACCCACTCAAAAAATATACTCCTCTCCAGTCTTTGGAATTTTGTTTTTTAATTTTTAAAATCAGGTTAAATAAGACACTATGAAATATATTTATGATCATTTTGGTTTTTAATAATTGATCATGTTAATTAATTTTAAAAACAACAATTTTTAGTATAAAGCTAGCCAGCCTTCTCAGCTCTTTATATGCTCAATTGATACAAACAGAGACTCCAAACAATGTAAAATTAGTCCTATAATATGTGATATGACTATCCCTCAAAGTGTCATTATATTCATATACTAGCTGTGTTCCGTGACTCTGACACTATATGGACGGTGAGATTTATTTCAAATTTTAGACGGTCTAAATAATTTATTAGGGTGAACGGAAAATTCAAAATCAGTTGTATTTTGTTAGATAAATTGTGGTGTTCTACAATAGTACGTCGTGTATTCAACCCAACTGAGTCATCAGGAATTTTGTGCTCAGCTATACCAGTATCAAGCATCAAGCTCTAACAAAAACTTTGTAATTAATTATGAGTAGCTTCTTTGGTTTTAAGTATCAGATGATTTCTTTTTAAAAAATAAATAAAAAAATAATAATTCTATTATCATCAAGTTCCAAGTTGGACCCACAACAACTTTCTTGTGTTCTTCGATTCCTTCTGATGATGTTTTATCTTTCGAGTAAGTGTCATCGGTTCAGCCTTCTGCTATATATACTAGACCTTTTGAAAAACCTCTGGTTGCAAATGTAAGTAAGTGGGAAAAAAAGATAGAATATCAATCTAGAATTAGATTTTTCAAATATTCTTTTTATAGGTCACGTCACGGTAATATAATCCGATACTTCCTGTCCTATCAATGAGCAGTTGTGGGTAGCGTAGCATAGATTTGTGCCCATAGAGTGATCATGACTTATGGGATCCGTGACTGTAACTTCGACCTTCCAATGATCCCAACAAGCAAAAGTCTCAAATTTACAGGCCATAACACACACATATATATATATATATATATATATATATATATACAAATATAACTAATTCGTGTTTGTTAAGTATTAATTCTTCAAGTTTGATTTCAAAGAATAACAATGGTATACCAAATAGATCAAGTAAAAATGTAGAAAGAAAGATTTTGATCGCACTTGAGTTGGAGATTGGGCCTAAATGCATGTGTATTTCAAATGGGCTCCTCTTAGTTGGATAAAACATGATGATAAGTTATATGGTCAGGTCAAACAAAGTATCGCAGAACCACTTGCAATATGGATTGTAGGATCGGATCAGATTGTAGATTGGCAAGATTTTATGAAAAAAGAAATATAAATTATTTTAACAAAATTGGTATACATGTTGACAATATTTGACGAACGTAAGAATGTATGTGATAAGATATAATAATTATGTATACCCCAACTCTTATTTTAATATGAAAATATAGTTCCAATACGCAACACTTACCATAATAATATTTTATATTTGTATCATCTCATATTTAAGTTGTTAGAGAATATTAAAATGTAAACTCTCACATTACTTGTTATATTTTTAGTAGAATTCGTGATAACTTTTACATGAAATAGTTTTTATTACATTTACAAACATATATCGTCAATTAACTGTGAGTACTTGAAAAATCAATTACTTATTTCACATATATTAAGTGGTAAGTATCAATCAATCAACTTAAACGCCAATTATGTATTATAACTTGTTGAACTAATGAAAGAAGTACCTATAGTAGCAATATTCAAAGATCAAATGTATTTCATCTATATTTTATACATATTAAATTAAAAATTTAGAGTTGTATTTGGGTTTTAAAGTTTTAGAAATTAGGAATTTAAAAGTTTTTGATTTAGTTGAGCCATTTGTATAAATAAATAAATAAAATAAAATAGATACTTTTAGTTCACTTTGATAGGATCAAATGATCCCACACTACACTGATCCTATGATCCTACGATTTTATGCAATCTTATGTGAATATTCTATGCGATTCTATGTATATTTGTGATCCGACTCTGATCCGTATCGTTTTCCTTCAATAGGATCACGATCCTATGAGATCCTACAATTCGGATCGAAATTTTAACAACTTGTCTCGATGGACTTTATTTTTCCAAAGTATATACTAGCAATAAGGTAAACAAGAAATGCAACAAGTAACAACATAAAAATTAGTGTCTTTATCACCCGTATTTTATTTTGCATTGTACATGTTATTGTGCTATATATGATAAATTATGTAATAATGATATCCCACAATATGTAGGTTAAACTAGCTTAGCACCACCTTACTTATTTACATATTAAATAGAGTTTCAGTTGAACAACTCAAGTCTCTAATCAAACATAATTCAAATGATCAATCATAACCTGAATGGGGAAATATCGACATGCAGCAGTCTCTTATCGAAATAATATAGAGAGAAGGAAAATTCAATTATTTAGAAGCTAAAGATGGATCAATTGCCATTTGAGAGAGGGCCAAAGCTATCATTTAGTTTTCCAAGTAATTAAATTAATTTAGCTTTCTTCTTGGAGGTTCTATATATATATATATATATATATGGAAATTATCCAAGAACGTTTCTTATGAATGACATTCAAACAAACAAGCTTTTCATCTGTTGATATGACGATGGAAGGCTAGATCGATCAATAATTCACCGCCGCCATACTGACATGGCAGCAGATCCTATATCTTTTAAATGATGACTTCTTACTTTGCTGCCCCTGCTTAATATTACACCCCTGCGGCATGAGCATGTAGCGGCAGGGTCCAAATTCTTAACTGTTCAGTAGCCGCATGAGGCTTGTAGCCTGCTTTTAAAACTATTACTATAGTTTTATTATAATAAAACTATTAACTATTAATTATATAGTAATTTTATTCTAAACTTTTATTATAATTATAATAAAACTTTTATTATAAAAGTTTTATTATAATTATAATAAAAGTTTTATTCTTAAAAGTCAAATTATTCTTAAAAGTCAAATTATATATTTAATTGTGGAATTAAATATATATATAATTTATAATTTGTCTTTTAAGAATAAAACTTTATTATAATTAATTGTGGAATTATATATTTAATTGTGGAATTAAATATATATATATATATATAATTTATAATTTGACTTTTAAGAATAATTTGACTTTTAAGAATAAAACTTTTATAGTAAAACTTTATTATAGTTATAATAAAAGTTATATATAAAATTATAATAAAACTAGTAATTATAATTAAAACTTTTATAGTAATTACTATATAATTATAATAAAAGTTTAGAATAAAATTACTATATAATTAATAGTTAATAGCTTTATTATAATTATTATATAATTATGATAAAACTATAGTAATAGTTTTAAAAGCAGGCTACAAGCCTCATGCGGCAACTGAACAGGTAGGAATTTGGACCTGCCGCTACAGGTTGACGCCGTAGGGGTGTAATATTAAGCAGGAGCAGCAGAGTAATAAGTCATCATTTAAAAAGCATAAGGGACTGTCGCTATAAGTTATAGGGCAGGGATTATTCGATTGCATCTAAGTTCTTCCATCATTCATATTAACTGGATGAAAACTGTTATTTAACAACGCCCATAATGAACGCCCATAATGTCATTCATAATGTTTATGTATTTATTATATATATATATATATATATATATATATATATATATTATATTTATATATATATATATATATATATATATATATATATATATATATATATATGTGTGTGTGTGTGTGTGTGTGTGTGTGTGTGTATGGCTGTTCCCTTTGCAGCATTTCCTTTGATGGGCCGGCTAGCTAAAATCCACCTGGGTGCCTATAGCTAGCTAACTGTAGCAATTATTATGAAAAATTGTTATAAAAACTCTCTTAATAATTTATATTATTGGACAATAATAGCACCTTAGTGAGTCAGTGACAACACTACGCGCTCCCATTTTTCCCAGCATCCACTAGTATTATATTATAGCAGTAGAGTCTAAAATCCAAATATAGCATGAAGCTGAGAAGATCTAAGGAACACAAATCCAACAATACACATGCATGATTTTTTTATTAAGCAGGTTGGAATGGGGTTTAGTACTATGGCTACACATACACACACACACACACACACACACACACACATATATATATATATATATATATATATATATATATATATATATATATATATCTCCGATAGTCGAAATGCCACGTAACATCTTTCTAACCTTAACACGTTAGTAGAAATAAAAAGAGGTACATTCCGAATCTTTGGTCTCCTCATATGATTAAGTCATGACCAGTGACCACCAACACAACCTGCAATGCCCATTCCATTCAACTTTCAGGTGTTGACGCCATTATGGCATTATTAATATCTCAGCAGCCAAGTTAGTTCTCCATATGAATTGGGAAATTTATATATGGTGTTATTTGATGGTCAGAAGTTCGAGGGTAAGTAAAAATAGTAATTTAGATTGAACTTTGATTTGTGGTTAAAATTAATAGCTTTTCTAGATGGATATAAAAATTAGACATGAGCTGTATTAGAACTTCACCTATTTATATTTTTACCCACCTTTGGGGTCAAAATATAATTAAATGAAATTCAAATACACTTATGTCCAATTTTCATGTCCACATAGAATTTTTGTTAAATTAATGTTTTTCGTATGTAGATGACATTATGAAAGGAATGAGCAAAACTCTTACTTTTATGAGTGTTTTAGCGAGAAGAACTTGAAAATTACTTTCTTTTGTTGGTGTTTTAGGTTCACTTCGGTAGTTAATTTGTAAGCCTATTACAGTTCTATATTTTAATTTTATTATTTTGAACTATATACTTTATCATATTTTGAATTTTTTAATCATTGAGAATTTAATTAATGGTTATATATTTACTAAGGAATTAAAGTTTACTAATTAGGCCTTTTTACTATTTAAATAATTGTAACTCTTTAGAGTACCATTTCAGTAGAAGAAAGTTCGGATTCCCCCATGCACTTTCTTCTACTGAATTCAAATAACTCTTGTGGATTCGATGTTTACAACGATTATAATATTAGATTATTATAATACAAAATCTAACTCTTAAGTGATAATTAAAATTGACATGGTCGTCGCTATCTATAATTAATTAATATTACAATATCACTAAATAATATTTCTAACAATGTAACTAGAATGTCCTCTAATACAAGTATCGAACACAAGTTTTGACATATTTCATTTCTATAATATTTGTAAAAAAGTTAGTATATAAACTGTAATTAATAAAAACAATAATATTAGAAAAAGTTATATCAAATAAAGAATATTATACCTTAACAAATATATAATTAACAATGATGTTCAAACTCGGCTTGATTTAAGACTTGTTCGACATACATAATTCATATATAAACTCCTATAAATCAAGCTCATTTCTTCATATGAACAAACTACAAAGTATGGACAATCCAAATTAGCTCGGCTTGAACTTGCTCATTTACACTACTTAATTCAAAGAATTCACGTAGCTATTAAGTCTTTCATCAATTGTATTACTAAATTAAAATGGGCATGACCTCTTATCAATATTAATTGTCCTTAATTGCCATGCATGTGCATGTAACTATATACTATAAACACACAATTTAATTTAGGGCATGTGGGTTCCTACGATTAATTAATGTACACTGATTTAACGCGAAATGATTTAAAATCATATTATATGTGATTAATAGGAGGGGAAAGTAAAGTATACGTCGGCCAGAACAACGTTTGGCCCCTCAACGTAGTATATACACCTAAAAAGTGCTGTGGACATATATATATATATATATATATATATATATATATATATATATATATATATATATGAAATAGTTTTCTAAAGTTTGACCAAAGAATCTTACTCAAGAAATAAAAACACGTGGGTCGGGCAGATGAGTCGGAAAACACGCGGGTTGATTCTCGACTCGCGTGATTTTTTTCGCTTTGATCCATTCTTTTTCTATTCGCTTTTAAATCTATCTCAGATATATATATATATATCGCCCTTCTCCTACGTACCACCCGCATGCGGGTTAAAAAAAATCAGCCCACTCACTTAATCAAAGTAAGAAAATGAGAAAAAGAAAAAGAAATGCTAACTCCTCTCATCCCACTCAGTTAATATCAAAGAGAGACTTGAAAGAAGAAAAAGGACAAACTTATATTTAATTATGTAGAATGCTAGTTAAACTTATTGTATTATTTTTATTTTTGAAGACATGTTATGGTAAATGCTAATCCTATGGTTTATTATATATTGTATTAAATAGGAAGATTTATTCTCTATTTAGCGAATTTAAAATTATTTTAAAATTAGTAAAATGTTATTTTTAATAAAAATTTAATTAATATTGTTAACATAAAATAAAATAAATTATAATAAATAAATAAATCAAACTGGTATGTTTGGTGGATAAAATAAATTAAAGTAAAGTCTTTTTCTCTCATTGATATCAACCGAGTGATCTGTTAATGATTTTTTTAACCCGCGGCATGCGGGTGTTACGTAGTAGAAAAGCGATATATATATATATATATATATATATATATATATATATATATAAAAGTTGATCAAATGCATGTGGTATTCGTTTCTGTCCATGAATTTTGATTCCATTAATAGAGGATGGTAAGTTTGATTGCTGACCTAATTAAAGTCCACATTTTGGGCCACTCTATATATGTATATTAAACTCTTTTACGAAAGGATCCTTCAACCAACCAACAAACCAACCATTTGCAGCAGGTATTAGGTTGCCGACCTAGCTCAGAATTTATCTACGTTAGAAAATATTGAGGTTTTAATGATCTTGGAGAAAACGGGCAAACAAATTATATAGGTAATTTTAAATTATCTGGGTGGCTTCGTGTTTTTTGAATTATATATAGCAACTGTCTGTCATCCACCACAAGTCAGATATAACCACTGATATGAGGCCAAGATCTTTGGCCAAGGGTTTAAAATTAGAGGAAGACTCGTTGAAAGAGACGGGAAAATTGGGAACATGCATGGTTAAAATTTGATGTACATGCATTGTATTGTTGTTTCTGCTGCCCAGATCTCAAGTGCTTGCGGTAGCTGTGGAAAAAGAGAGAAGCTTCAATGAAGGGACCAAAAGGACATAATATAAAATTTTCTTACTACAACATGATGAGTAAGTTAACAAGTGAGGCTTACTTGCGGAACTATCAATTTGACTTGCCAAAATATCAATTCCCCTAAAATATAGTGGTGTGACTGTCACCCTAAAATGGATATATAAATATATATATATATATATATATATATATATATATATATGTAAATAAAGGAGAAAGTGAATTAAAAATAAAATCCATTTATAGAGGCGGTTTTTTTCGTCACTATAATATGAAAGTTCAATTTTTTACGCTTATAATGACGAGAAAACTCGCTCGCTCATAAATTTTGATTCGTTTCTTCGTTCTTCCTGAGAGAGAGTGGATATATATCGGGTTCTATAGCTAACGTTGTAAAAAAATATCTATCTTTACAATAAATCTTGATCATCCATCCGGATATATAACGACTTATATTGCTCCCGTCTGCAGTTTAATTTCCATTATTCCACAGTTTAATATTGCGGACGGGATAAATGTCCTAAATGTCCCTTCTTATAAAAGTCTCTCGTTCGCACTATTAATTTAATTTTTAGTTTTCTAGGCTCCACAATATTAAACTAAATAATTAATTTCACACTACGATTTCATTGATTCACTCTACGATTGTGAATTAATGAAAACTAAATAAAAAAACATGGATTATTGCTTGTTTGAATCTGTATGTTTCTTTTGGTTTATTCCCTTGGTGGATGAAGGTTCTCGCTCTGTCCCTCTTCCTGCTCCTTGGTTCCTTCCCTTCCAAATATTACCAATTAAGTACTAACATACTATTCCAAACATTTTGATCCAAATTTAAATAAATAAAAAGGTACAAATAATATTACCTCATGATTCCCTGTATTTGATTGTCTGATACCAAAAAATAAAAAATAAAAATCATATGAATGATCAGATTTAAAATTTTAAAAAATAAATAAATACACAAAAATTCTAACAAGGGCATCCAAATCGGTGAACAAGAAGTAAATATGCATACCTAAATTCGCTGCAGTCTCTCTTTCGGTTACGCAATCGTGCATACCAATCATAGCTGCAGGAACATCCTTTTACATCCTTCACTAAAAATTAGTAATACAAAGATTAGATTCACAACCAAAAAAATTTCCTTTACTATTTATTACTATTCAACTATCTACTAAATTCGTGCAATTTAATACTACGGAACTTAAAAAATTAAATAAAAATTTGAATTTGACCAAAATAACGTCGTTTTACAATTGGTCAGTCATAGTTAGGGGACGCAATTTAATATTGCGAACGGCCCTTATTTACGACGTCCTAATTGGTCATACTTAGCGTCCGAAATTTAATACTGTTAACGAAAGAATTTTTCAAAGAGGATTATTTTGATCATCTGTTCCGTCGGCAGTATTAAACTACGGAATACAGAAGAAATATAGGTTGTTAGATATTCGAATGGACGATCAAGATTTATTGTAAGGATAAACACTATTAACTATGGATCAACCCCCCACCCACACACACACACATATATATATATATATATTAATAAGATAGAACCCATTTTGAATTTGGACGGCACTACAAGAAAAAGGTCTATCAAATGATTGATCAAGATGACGATCGGCCGATCGCACCATCGGTCGCAGATATTAATCACAATGATCATTATCATCTGCTGAATCAAACGTAAACTAGTCGCTATCAAGTGAATAAATGACCGCACGCGATCACCGATCAATCGCTAAATATAAATTTGCCACCAAAATTTTAATTTGAAAATGTTGGCGCCAATTTTTGTGCGACCATTGAAATCGTGACCGCACGCATCGCACGGTCACCGATAAGTCCATGTCATTAAAGTCGTGATCGCGATGCGATCGCAGAGATATGATCACGATCAAACTAAATGAATTCAAAGAACGGTTAAACTCGACCTACGTAACACTAAGAGAAATAAAAAGAAGGAGGTCACCGAAATAGAGAGAAGAGGGGAAAGGGGGGAGAAGAGAAGAAGGAGAAGCGGTTTTGTTCATTCTTCTTCAAATTAGAGACTAATTGTAGAGGTAAGAGCTACTTTTTAAGTTCTTCTTCATTAATTTTTTTTGTTGTTTGTTATTTTTGTTAAATTCTTCTCCAAATCAAGTATGTTTGCTACTTAATTTGTGTTTTAAGAGTTAATTTATTGCAAAGAGTTGAATGAATGAATATGGCTATCATGCTTAAATTATATTTTGGGTAATATGATTATGATTGGTTTATAAGTTTTGATTAGAGTAAAATTTATTTGGGTACGCAGATTACTTTGGGTAATTTGATTTTGTTAATTTATGTGGGTAACTTGATTAGTGATAGGATGGAGTTAGTATAAAATTTATATTTTGGGTAACTTGATTTGGGTAATAGGATGAATATATTAGATTGTAGTTAGTATAAAATTTATATTTTGGGATTCTTTTTGTGCAATAGAGGTAAGAATTTGGTTATTATAGGAAGTCATGTACATGATATGTACTCGTGAATCCCATGTTTATGTTTGTAGTTTAACCAATTATATTGGTCATTGTGAAAAAATCATTTGTAGATCGAGAACTTGACATTGACATCATAATGTGAATCAAAACGTGAATAATTGCTCCCACGAAAAATGATTGGGTTTCAAAGTTTACAAGTTTGATCCTCACATCTCGTGGATACCGCAAAACTCTTTTTTGTAGTAAATCTCTAGATTAAAACTTTCATGATAGTAATTTTTTTATGAGCATAGGGATTCGATAAGTTCATAATTTCCATCCAATTCTATGGTATCTCATATGGATTGTTGGTTTATGTCTTGTGTTCCTAGAAATGACCTTATATATATGCCGTAAATGCATGTGGTTAGTCCATATTACGAGGAGAGACTCGCAAATTTTTTTATTGGTCGGGTTATTTGCGAACATTTATACTATTAACGAGCCTATTGGTGATCCACTAGAGCCTATTAAGGGATGTTAGAGCGGATGGGTTGGGCTTGGGGTCATGAGGCCACATGACGAGGCCAAGCTTAAATTAAGTTTTACGAGGCCAAGCCAAGCTTGGTTGTTATGGAATTGGTTCATTGATTGTGTTATTTGTTCCTATATATAGAAATTAGCTTATTGGTAATGTTTTGATTGATATGTATGCTAGATTGGAATAGTTTGATTTTGTGGTATTGTTCAAATAGATATTGGAAGGAAGCATTGGGAATATTTTAGCGATTAGGAATCTTAGGTATTATTCAATGAAACTTTTCAATTGTTATCATTTTCGATATTATCATTATGTGTTCATTGCGATTTAGTTGAGTCAATTGCATTATAACGTCAATCTGATTTATGTGATATAATTTATAAAGATAAAAGAAGTACGCCAAGCTTAGCTAAGCTCTCACAGGCCAAGCCAAGCTTGGTTGTTAGCACGCTTAAGCTATTAGAGGGTCATTAAGCCAAAATAGAAAAGATCTTAAGGAACCTATTAGTGCACAGAGAAGGTAACTAGACACACTTAGTCAATAAAGAGACCTGTTTTGGCTATAAATGTAGAAAAACAAGGGTATTTAACACTTATGTATACAAGAATAAAGCTATAAAATGTTATAAAAGCTATAAATTGCTCAATCATGTTGTGATTATCCCAAAACATAAAAGATTATAGAAAGGGACCGTGAGGGGTATAATCTTAAAACATGTTTAGGCGCCTTACACACTAGTTGATATGAATGAATCTCCAAGATACTCAAACATGTTAATCATATGCTTACAAGTATGCTCAAGTCATATGGTTACAAGTATGCTTAAGTCATATGCTTAGAAGTATGCTTAAATGTTAATCATATGCATGCTTACAAGTATGCTCAAGTCATATGGTTATAAGTATGCTCAAGTCATATGTTAACATTTATAATGTTATTCGTAGTATAGGTACTAGTGGAATCATGGACCTCTATTCGCATCAGTAGTTGGATGGCACGACGAAAGTCAAGTACCCGGATAGGTGCTACTGGTTGAATTTAGAGTTTGGTTGCCAAGTGTTTTTGGAGTATGCGCGATAGTCACCCGAGAATGTATGAATGGTAAGTCGCAGAATCGATGTCCATGTTTAAAGTGTAAGAATGTAAATTATATGGATGAGACATGGTAAACTATCATTTACTTGTTTTCGGGTTCATGAGAAATTACGAAGAATCTTTGGTGGGCACATGGGCGAGAGAAGAGATGGTGGCATCACACAAGTACACAATTCGGGCGTTAGTCTTTCATCATTATGAATGAAATGGTCCATGATATTGCGCAGGCCGATTTTGATTGGGAGCAAGGAGAGAGCAACCTATGAATTCGATGCCAAAGACTTCTTTAAGTTGTTAGACGAGGGTAAGAAGCCATTGTGGCATGGTTGCACCAAACACACTACATTGTCTCTGCGCAGTGGCGACATTACTTAACAACATCAAAATTTGATCACAACATGAGCCATGAGTGTTTTGAGTCGCTCTTGAAGGCAATTAAGAGTATGTTGCTCGACGGTGAGAAATTACCTGGTAACTATTATTTTTGTAAGAAAATGGTGAAGAAGTTGGGTCTTGGATACCAAAAGATCGATGCATGTCCCAACGACTGCATGTTGTTTTATAAGGAAAATGACAAGATGATAAGGTGCACGTTTTGCGATCATGATCGGTTTAGGCCTAATAAAGAGGTGTGACTACAAAAAATCAAGTATACCGTTTAAGATTCTAAGGTATTTTCCAATAACACATCGACTAAAAAGATTGTACATGTCTTCAAGATCAGCTGAACATATGAGTTGGCATGCGAAATCTCCAGCTAAAGATGGAGAACTAAATCATCCCATGAGATGGGCGGTGCTTGGAAAGATTTCAACTTAGCACATCCCGAATTTGCATTGGAACCTAGAAATGTGAGGCTTGGATTGTCCAACCGATGGTTTCAATTCGTTTGGCCACTCAAATTGTTCCGACTCATGTTGGCTTTCGTGATTGTTACTCGCATAAACTTGCCTCCCTGGATGTGTATGAAAATACCCATACTTATTTCTTTCACTCGTGATTCCCGGGTCCTAAGAGTCCCTGGAAAGAACTTAGATGTTTACTTGAGACCTCTTATAGACGAGTTAAAGGTATTGTGGGAGGATGGAGTACAAGACTTGGGATGTTGCAACGAAAACAAATTTCAACCTTAGGGCAGCGGTTATGTGGACTATAAGTGACTTCCCAGCTTATGGTATGTTAGATGGATGGAGTACACACGGGAAGTTGGCTTGTCCGTATTGTATGGAGCATACAAAGTCGTTTAATCTATCAAAAGGTCGAAAGCCTTGTTGGTTTGACTGTCATCGTCGGTTCTTACCGGTAGATCACCCGTTTCGAAGAAATAGAGAACACTTCAGGAAAGGGAAAGTAGATAATGATATGCCTGCACCGCGATTGTCGGGAACGGAGATGCGAGATCGTGTGATGAGATTATCGGTTATCCCATTTGGTAAGGTTGATGCGACAAACATAATCAATGGGTTTGGTGAATCTCATAACTGGGTTCGGAGAAGCATCTTTTGGGAATTGCCTTATTGGTCTACAAATTTGATTAAATCATAATCTAGATGTGATGCATATTGAGAAGAATGTGTTTGAAAATGTGTTTAACATAACTGTGATGAATGTTACGGGGAAGACAAAAGATAACGATAAGGCACGTTTGGACATGAAAGATATTTGTAAGTGTCCTGGATTAGAACTTTATGAATCTCCTAATGGTAAGATTGTCAAACCGCATGCAAGGTACACATTGTCCAAAAAGCAAGTTGAAGATGTGTGCACATGGGTTAAGTCTCTGAAACTACGAGATGGATATCGCGCCAAACATTGCAAGGTGTGTTACGGGTGGGAAATTGCAAGGATGAAGAGTCATGCGATCGTGTGTGTTCATGGAGAGACTCATGCCTATAAGATTTCGGGATCTCGCTTGATAAACCAATAAGGGATGCTTTGACGGATCTTAGTCGTTTCTTCAAAGACTTGTGTTCAAAATCATTGAATGAGAAGGACATGTTTGTACTTGAGAAGAACATCATAGAGATCACGTGTAAACTGGAAAAAATATTCCCACCTGTTTTTTTGACTCCATGGAGCATTTGCAAATCCATCTTCCCTATGAAGCTCGTGTTGGGGGTCCAGTTCAATATAGATGGATGTACCCTTTCGAGAGGGTGATGGGAAACCTTAAGAGGAAGGTGAAGAATAGAGCTTATGTCGAGGGGTCGATATGCGAGGCATACGATTTGATGAGATATCTACGTTTGTCTGCATTATTTTAGGATGAAGTCTTGATAAAGGCCAATCGAGTATCGAGACATGATGATGGGGAAATGTTGAACTAAATGGTCGGCTCTCAGTATTTGGTCTATCGGGCCCGCTTATGGAAAAGGGAAGCGCATATTCTCTCTCGAAAGCAAGAATTATATGCCGCACATACTTACATTCTTCTCAATTGTGAGGAGATTGATTTAATTTGTGAGGTACACATGTAAACTTGATATTTTATCTTTTAAGTTAAAAATTTATTCTAATATGTTAATGTTTATAACATGGTATAGATTTTACGATGATGAGTTAAAAGTGAAGCGCCGACATAACCGATAAAGATATTCAAATCAATCGAGATAAAAACTTTGCACTTTGGCTAAAGGACAAAGTAAGTTCAATTTTTAAAGACGTAGTGTGTATATATATATAATATATATACTCCATATGTTAACTATGACTTCATTTAATAAGATGGAGTTTTTTGTAGGCTTTGATTGAGGGATCAACGATTCCGGCTTAATGTACAAGTCCTAGCTATGGGACCGCATAAGGATCAAGTCACCGTGATGGTTACAAAATAAATGGTTGTGAATTTCACACAAAGGCATATGGGCGCGGTAAAAGAACAACGAACTCTGGAGTGTGTGTCCAAGGAGATTGTTATAATGAGCTTGGTCGTGCCTTTTATGGGGAGTTGGAGGAAATCGTAGAGTTGTCGTACAAGGGCACGTACGGGGGTCATATTCACTTGTTCAAGTGCCGTTGGTTTGATTCAGAAAAAGGGATACGTGTTGACGATGATATGGAATCATCGATATTGACCTCCATAGGTCTGCGTGACTCCAACGAACCGTTTGTTTTACCAACTCAAACAAAGACAAGTATACTACACTCCTAGTCCTGTTAGAAAAGGGATAGACCGCCTTCTGATTGGCAAGTTGTAATTTATACTCCCGCGTGCGTAGTCGTGTAGAATTAGTTGATGGGGAGATTTACCAAGAAGCGAGATGCTTCATAGTCGGACTATAATAAATGTGGAGGACGACAATGAAGTAATCCAGTTAGATAGTGGAGATGAACCACATGAATTAGATCTGAGTCAATACTTGTGTCGGATGACATTGATAATCGAGGAGGAAGAGTTATTGATCGAATCGACACGTAATCAAGCGGATGATGGTTATGAATCTGCAACACGATATCAAGATGATTACGAATCGGACATTGACACTTGAACTCATGAAATGTATGTTTAGCAATACATGTTTTTTTATATCATCATCATGTTTATGTACTAAACTATTTAAATGCAACTTTTGTTTATTGTCATTTTATATTCATATATATACATGTTTATATCATCGTCATGTTTATTGTCATATATACATGTAATCAAATATGACTCCTAATAACATCTTGAAATTTATAATATACAGATGGCTTTCAAGCGGTATGAGAAAAAGCGGCTTGGCTTGGGTAGGGGCCTAATAATGTGCCCAAGGCCCCTACTAATCCCGATGATCGGATTCTTATTCAGATTCGCCTCCTCCGAATAAAGACGACGTCGTCCGCGATATATCATTTATATAAAAACATTTAAGATTCCATTTATTGTATATTGGTAATGTTTTGATTGATATTATATTGGTAATGTTTTGTTTTGGTCTTATTGTATTGAAAATTTGTATATTTCTCTTGGTTTCATATGTCAATTTTTTGGTTTGTGTCTTGGGTGCCTAGAAATGTCCATATATGCATGTAGTCGTGCACGTGTGGCTAGTCTATATTATAGGGAGACTATGTCAAATTTTTTTAAGTATTATAAGTATAAGTTTGAAAAATATTCACAAATATTATAACTTAGATATAAATTGCTTTAATATATGCTAATTGATGTTGTATATTATAGTGATTTTTAGGATAATAAGATCGTCAAGTGCATATCATACCGTGTTTACTGAATTCGCCTACACTTGTGATTACGTGGGCGAAGACACCTATCGCCCACAAGGATCTTTGTTTCAGGTAATTTCGGTATGTTTTTTTTAATTATGACAAATAATATTAATATAATATTCAAAGGATAATTATTTAGTAATGTTATTATTGTTTTTTATTTGCAGTAAGCGGTATAGATGGGAGGACGCTTGAGTTTCGATGATTGAGACATTATTCGGCAAAAAAGTCGTGGTCCGCACCAAGGACAACTTGAATAAAGAACGACAAAAAGCCATTCACAATGCCGAGATCGACCATCCGGGCCGGGAGAGGATTATATGCACGAAAGATAGCTCCAGTGGTGCACCAGATCCATATAAATTTGAGATGTGTGCCCAATGGAGAAGTCGAGAAGTGGGTGAAAAGACGAAAGACTGCCGCCACCTGTGAGAGCCTCGGGTGTATCCGATGGCGAAAAGGCTAAAAAGGAACATCAAGTGGCGGCGGTAGATTTCACGATTCTGAAAGATATCAACGCTTTGCCACGTATTTACAAGTTTTAATATGTTTACAATCATGAATTGTAGAAAATATCCCATTTTACTTAGTAATATTGTCTTTGTTTTTGTATAGGAGTCTCGGTCTCAAGGTCACCTATCCATCGGGCATTTGGATGTGTACGTGGCCACCCGTGATGGTTCCGCACTGAGGCTATCCAGATAAGCGGTAATAAGTTTTAACAACTTTGATCTTGTTTATTAATACTTACAAAATATTATTTTTAACTATTTAAGTGTTAACATGATGACAGGATACTTATAAGCGTTTATTGAATGAAATATTTATCCTGAAGGCACTCCACGTCGCTTTATTGATCAAGAGTTGTGGGAGAGGCGTCTGTTGTGAAGAAGAACTACATTAAAGGTCGAGGACAACGACGGCGCCCATCCTTGATGGCTTTCTGACCCTTCGCTACCCAGTCTTCATAGTCATCGAGTCATCCGGTTGTTCATACTCCTACCATTTGTTGTGAGAGCTATATGTCAAGATCGAAATCTTACGAAGATCTTGGGCGGGCACACTGGGGCTCTTGATCACGAGGAGTTATTTGAAGCGAAAGCGATGCAGCAGCAGACGGACATGGGGATGACGACGAGGTATAAAATCAATTTGTTGTATGTATTGTCATAATATATACCAAGATCAACATATTTATTATATTTGTAACTTGTTTTATTATTTTGTTAATTACTGGGGTGATCGAGGAGGGATGACGCTTGACATAACCTTGTACTTGTATATTCATTATTTGGATGTTTGTATATATGTTACTTAAACAAGTTTTGAAATGTTATTATATTTATTCAAATCATATTGGTTGTTAAAGGTTTATATACTAGTTTGGTGTATGTATTGGTGGACGATGGATGTTTATATTGTTTTGTATGTTGTTTATCTTGGTGTGTATGTGTGTTGGGATAAAGCGGTAGAAAAGCAGTATGTTTTTGGGAATTTCGCAAAAGCAAAAAAAAATCGGCTTTAATTTTTTTTTCATATCGGTGATCGCGTGCGGTCGCTAAAAGTTAATAAGAATGACGGCGATATGCTCGGCGAACCGCGCGTCGGTCATTGATAATGGTCATTGACACGTCGGACCACGTCGACTTTGGTTACTGGACCATGTTGATCTTTCATTTCAATGACCGTATTTGTCATTTCGATTATTCATATGGTCGCAGATATCTCTTGGTCGCTAATAGTGGTCATTGATGTGCATCCCAGTGACCATATTTTATCGACGATTATCGGTGATCGACGCGGTCATGAGATATTTATCTCTGCTGACCGAAGTCGGGCCACGATAATTCGGTTGTTGATAAGCCTTTTTGTTGTAGTGCGGGAAAAGATGGTGGAAGAGGAAGAATGAGAGAAAAGAAATGAAAGTGAGATTATTGAAACAGAAAAATAGAGAAATTTGTTACGCCGTGCTTTTAGCCAAAGCATATAAATTCAAGAATCAAGAGTGGGGATACTTTAATGTCCATTTATAGGTAAACAATGCACATACATGACGTTAAATTCCCGTCCTAGCTAGCTAACTGAATTTCTTGAGCGTGTTGACATGGGAATGAATCATCAGACTAAGCATGTGACCTGGAAATATTAATCATAAGATACTACCTATCCACGTATTTCTGTGCCGACATGCATGGAATTGAATCGTACCATCTGCTTAACAGTAGTTTGGTCAAGTAACTATCATGCATACATGTGACTTGTTTTTGCAATTTAGATTAATTCAGAGATATGGGCAGGAGAGAGAAACTTGGAGGAATGATAACCAGTTGATGAAAAAGAGATTGTTTACTTCTTGATATTTATGATATCTCGCTCACCAGGATGAATAATATATATTCTATTGGCTACACAAAAATAGTTTAATTTACAAATTAAGAATATGTATTTTTGTTTTACGTTTGCCTCTAAATTAAATAATAAGTCCATTTAGTTTAGTAATTGTAGCTTGACATTAAAATAATGATAACAAACTTAAATATATTATGTCATTTTCTACTACTATGCATAAAGAGATGACTCTTTTGTGAAAAAATAAATATATTAGTAAATGGTAGTCTTTTTACGGAACATAATGAACGTGAAAGGTAGTTTAATTTGCATGAACATATATGGTCTCTCCTCTCTGATCTGATCTCTCATGGCTACTCATATATATATATATATATATATATATATATATATATATAAAATGGAAAACAAAATCACTCATATTAACAAAGCCTAGACCGTATGCTAAAGGAGGGTAAGAATTGGATATTTGTATGGATTTAGAATTTCTCTAATGGCAATACGAGACGCGTGTTCTTTTCTTAAACATAGACTTTGTTTTTTTTGCTAAATTTAAACATAGACTTTCAATCAGTCAATCCTCACACTATACATGTCTTAAGTCAATAATAATGACAATCATTGATGCCCCTAGCTCTCCTTCTCCTAGCTATATATAAAGTCGTCTTTCTCCTCCAATTAATCTTCATGGACTACAATCAATCTCTCTCTCTCTCTCTCTCTCTCTCTCTCTCAAGTTCATCATATATAGTACTTCTATATACCCGTAGGTACGTACCAATCCCTATATTTTTAATTATTTTGCATTACGTACGTACATTAGTTAGTTAGTTATGTTCACATTTAATGATCTCTCTCTCTCTCTCTCTCTCTATATATATATATATATATATATTTGTTAATTAATTAATTAAGATTGTTAGCATGCAGTTTTCTTATATCATTCCATGGCTAAATTAATTAATTTCAAGAATACTGTTATACATACATATACTAGCTAGCTAGACTTGTAAATTTTAGTTGATTGTCTAATTATATTACTCCATGTATATTAATATTTTTCGATTACTTAGGTTAGGAATAATTTATGGTTCAGCAGATAGAGTACCTAGCTTATATACAAAGATCTACCGATTAGTTTTTCCTTGACCAATAATCTTAAAATGCAGGACAGGATCAATACATTTGCGGCTAGAGGCCTCTGCAAATTTGTGAAAGATAATTAAGGAAGTAACAAATGGCGCAATATAATACCTTTTTGGTGTTTCCAAACCTGCCGGTACGTACGCCAACTATAATTATGAAAATGACTCTTTGTTTATTTACTATATATATATATATATATTATGTATTATAGCTAGGGACTTTATTTTTTCACAAAGAAATATACTACTAGCATATTTTCTTGCAAAATAGTCATCCTTAACATTTTTATTCATTCATTAAATAAAGTGATAAGTTGAGATGGTGTGATAGCGAATTAATAATCTGTTGACAAGGGCCTCGATCTATTGGTCCAATCATATATATATATATTCACTTTTCCAGCGTGTCTCCAAATCTATGTACAGATTTTCAGATTCCTTATGGACCTCAATCTATCTATGGCAAAGGATTCTTCACTAATATTTGATATTATTGTTTATTGTGGTGTAACTTTATTTCTGATAGAACATAAGAAAGTCGAATTAAATTTAGAGAGAAGATATTGGTATTCTAGATATATATTTTTAAAAAATATCTAATTTTGTTCCTGTGTGCATTAAAGATAAAAAGTATGATCACTTGTTTATAAATTCCCTGAAAACAGAATGAAAGTAACAGGTATGAAAATAAAATATAAAAGTTTGGTACTCCAAATCTTTTTAGTCAGAGCTAAACTAAAAATTAAAATAACTTTAACATAATTCTATTTTCTTCTAAGCTATTTTCAAGATGAAGTATGATTGCGACTCATCTTTTGGAGAAGTTCTGAATTCTAATTTCTAATGAAAGTAACATAATATGAAATGAAAGGCATATAAATTAATTGGATACTTCTCCCTCCATTCTCAAAAAGGATGACCACGTATGTAAAATATTTTGTCCTAAAAAAGATGAGCAAAATCAACAAATTAACTGGACTACATAAATTTTTGTGCGGACTAATTTATCCTTAACTATACGAGGTTCAAATTAATGATCTCTCTCTCCGAACTCAAAACTCAAGGATAAATTATATTCTCTATTACTTTTTTAATTACCTTAATTTGTATAAAATTTGTCAATTTGTGGAGACGGAGCAGGTAGTAACACTTATAATCAAAATCTAGGGATTAATTAACTTTCATGAAAAAGAAATGGAAGCAGGAAAAGTTGATCCGGCAACCTGATCAATTCTACGAGTCTAGGTCATATATGTACCAAAAAAATACCCATATTTAGACATCTTCATGAATGAGATGGAGATTTTTTTGGGTGAATTCTCCTTTCTACAAGGTAATATAAAATATAAAATCAAATTAGACTTAAATTATATATTAGATTATAGATTACAATAATAATTTATTTTTTAATTTTTATAATTTCTTCTAAAACATCAAGTAAAAGGGGGGAGGGACTACATTTATATAAATATATACATGCAATAGCTTTGTCTCCAAAAGTCGTCCATAGAAAAAGACCATAAAGTTTTCATCGACAACGAAAGAACAATAAACATTACAAACAAAAGTTCCTTAATTGATTACCATTCTCCTTAGCTTGTCATTATAACCACCTCAAAAACACGCTAATCAACCTAGAAACAAAGCTTTTTCGTTCCTTTCCTAGCCTTATTTTATCCGGACTAGTTATTCATGTTTTTAATTTGAGCCCTATAAAGCATATATATATATATATATATATATATATATGGGGTTCCATCCACAACAACCGGTTATTGTGGAATAATCCCTTTTTTAGTAAGTTGTTGTAGCGGTCGGAGCAAAAAAAATAAATTATAACAAGCTAATTAAAAAGAGTTCTTTCCCGCGATGAAGATTCTTTGTGGATGGAACCCCTATATATTCACATTAATGTTTTAATCCAACTTTAGTAATTGTGCATGATTCTAGCATGTACAAAGTTTTGATCTTAGGGTACCTAGCTAGGTAATAATTTGCAGTTTAATCCCGTTCATCTTCGAAAAAGAGAAGAATATATAGTACTTGCTTAACCTTTTATACATTTATAATTAATCTCCTTTCTTTATCTCTCATTCAGAGTCTAAGCATGGATTCATCATCATCAGCTGAGCCACCATTTGAAGAGACATACAATGCTCTCTTGGAGGGCAACTCCATTGATGATCATGCAGTGGCAGATACAGATCTTGTGGAAGAGTGTGAGCTTCCATTGATTGATCTTAGCATGTTAAGCCTTGGAGAATTGGAGAGAGAAGAGTGCCAAAGAGAGATAGCAAAGGCTTCACAAGAGTGGGGTTTCTTTCAAGTTGTCAACCATGGAATTTCTCCCGAGATTTTGGAGAAAATGAGATATGAACAAGTCAATGTTTTCAAGAAGCCATTTCATGAGAAAGAATTGTGTTTTCCGGCCGGTACTTATCGTTGGGGAACTCCTTCGGCTACTTGTCTCCGGCAGCTGTCTTGGTCGGAGGCTTTTCACGTGCCATTGATTGATATTCCAAACTTGGGTACTGGTCTCACTAGCCTCAGGTAATTATTTTCAAGCGATTATTAATTTAAGATAAGAACAAGAAAGTAAGGCATAGGTAAGACCGTAAGATTAGGCTAGAATACAAATGTAAAGGCCAAAAAGGTTACAAAACTTAGAACACAAATATATAGGAGAGTGACAAAAATGAATGGCATCCAATTATGATTCAGCCCATTCCAAGCTCTAAAGATTGATTTTGATACCGTCCACACAATATTAGGTACAATTGTGAAGATTAGATTTTAATGGTAACTCACTATCCACATAACTTCTTTAGATTTTTGAATAGACTACTAGATCTCAATTGAATCCTACAAGTGGCCAGTTTCATTCAAATGACTTTGGACTCAATTGAGATTTTTACTTAAAAGAGTCAAATTGAAATTAAGTGACAACTTGACCAAACACTTTTACATTTCGATTAAAGAAATATTAATTTATACTTTACCCTAACTAATTAATTATACCTACTTTTTAACAATTTATTTGTATTTCTGCTTTGTATTGATCATCGTGTAATTAAGATGAATCCATACTGCGAAATATATGTAGTGCTCAATCCCATTACTTACACTATATTATTAAGTTTTTAAAAGGTCGAAAAAGAAAATAAATTGATGAAAATTTTACGTCTATAAAAGTTATCCCTTTTAGTCGAGATGAGTGTGCATGGAGTAGACATGCTTTATCATAATTAGCACTCGATAACATATACATTTGCGTCCGTAACTTATATGAGATAAAATAATAATTTTATAAAATTTGAATTATTAAATAAAAGATAAAAGAATTAATATAAAAGATAAAAAAAATAATATAATTAAAATCGTAGGGCAAATTAAGGAAGAAAAATATATACTATAAGACCATTACACCTCTAACGTCAGCGGCTCAACAGATCAGCTTTATATATAATAAGAGATAACAACGTGTATGTGTTTGGTACTTCACTAGTATGAAACTTAAAACTATGCATATAAAAGATCTTTTTATAAAAAAAAGTAAAATAAAATAAAATCTCAAAAACAGCTTGTAGAATGGATACTATTTAGGACATGTTCGGGAATGACTTATTTTAAAATAAATTATAAATATAAATTATTTTATAAGTTATGATTTATAAATAAAATGTTTGACATAAGTTTAAGTTAAAATAAGTTATAAAGTTATTTACAATTCACGATGATTTATAAGTTAAAATAAATGTAAAGATTACTAAAAATAACATTAATAAAAAGAGTGACAAAATAAATATTACATTTGGACAAACTAACTTATTTTAAAATGATTTATAAGTCATTTTTAAATAAGTCACAATTAATTACTTTTTTTGACTAAAAACTCAACTTAAAAATCAAAATATAAGTAATTGCCAAACACCTTAATAATAAAAAATAACTTATAAACTAATTTAACGAATATATAATTTGTTCCTTAGTGTCGTGTGTTATTTCACCTTTCCTTCCAAATATGAAAGTTTTGACACTGAAAATAAGACATTTTCCAAACACGAGCTGTGTAGTTTGGTGATTTGATGTTTTAATTAGGCATTTTGAGAAATGACCATACCATGATGCCATAGAGGTGGCAAACTGTTGGGCGGGCGCTAGGGCCATGGTAAAAAATTTGGATTTTACGGATTAAAAAAGTAAGTTTCATAGCTCTTGGGCTCTTTGGGCGGGTTAGGTCATTTCCACCACGCGGAAGGTGGTTATATACATTTTTGATATATTTTGAGCAAGAAAGTTTGCACGGTAGAGGGTAGGCCGGACTTTGAATCGATCAGCTAAAAACAAAGGTTTTTTGTAAGTCAAAAAAATGCGATCCAAAGTTCTTTTTGTGTGGTGAGAACGGTAGCACCATGACTTTGGTACGTGCTTGCCAAGTCTACATGATAATTTGAGGGATGTCAAATCAAAAACTATAATGAAATTTAAAGCATTAGAGATAGAGCCTATTTATTATTCAAAATAAAATTCAAACCCATGTAGCATAATGAATTAGAGGCTCAGACGTGGTTCACGTGTTTGACCTCATTACAACATATTTACTACATGAAGGAAACACAGTGGACCACTGTCAACAAATAGCATACTATATCCACGTAAGTACTAGCCTAAAGTACAAGTCATGTCCTTCAAAAGTTATTCTTCTTCTGTCCCACAACCCTGCCCCCTAGCAATTTTCTTGAAAGAAGAAAAAGAAGGAGAAGAAGATATTATATATTAATTAGCTACTACAAACTCCGTCCATACACTTGCTAAGTTTTATACTTAGCATCGTGGACACTCCATTAGTCATGGAAATTAAATTACTATAATGAATTTTTTTAATTAAATGCATGCTCAAATTAATTAATTCAGCTCAACAATGGAGCGATTTGCCGCAACCGTTTCTGATCTAGCACAAAAGTTGGCAGAAATATTGGCGGAGAAGATGGGTCATAGGTCGAGTTTCTTTAAAGAAAATTGTGTCCCGAGCACTTGTTATCTTCGAATGAACAGATATCCACCATGTCCTCCTAAGGTGTCCGGGCTGATGCCACACACCGATAGTGACTTCCTCACAATATTGCATCAAGATCAAATTGGAGGATTACAATTAGTAAAAGATGGGAAATGGGTCGCGGTTAAGCCTAATCAAGAAGCTCTAATTATCAATATTGGAGACCTATTTCAGGTACGTACTTATGTACCTAGCTACGATTTGAGTGAGTGCTAAAATGGATGCATGGTATATACCGTATTGTATTTGGTATTATATTTATGGGATATTTATTTATTTATTATAATCGAGACACACACTATCCTTTTAATTGTCAAAATATATATAAATCTTGAGAGAGATTTGGGAAGTTTGATGCATGCATATGCATTTGTTGGTTTAATATAATATAATTTAATATGATGCATGCATGCATGCAGGCATGGAGCAATGGTGTTTATAAGAGTGTTGAACATCGGGTTGTTACCAATAAGCTAGTAGTAGAGAGGTTTTCTACTGCTTATTTCTTCTGTCCATTTTATGAAACTCAGATACAAAGTTGCGTGGAGCCCTCCGTGTACAGAAAGTTCAGTTTTAGAGAATTCAGACAACAAGTCCAGCAAGATGTTAAAAAAATGGGTTACAAAATTGGACTTCCTCGTTTTATTATATGAAGCAACTGGAATATTTCATATTTGCCCAAAGTAATCAGATATTAATGTATGTAGAAAAAGAAACAAAAGTGTATAAATATAATTTTGTTAGTTAACCTTGAGTCGTTTATGTATAAAGTATATGCACTTGATCACGTCCTGATTAAAAACAAGTGAGTTTAGCTTTAATGATTGTAGTACTTTTTTAAAATGTCATTTTTGTCTTCAAAGTATCATATATAGCTTTAATGATTGTATACTTTTTTTAAATGTCATTTTGTCTCCAAAGTATCATATATAAATATTTGATTGAATTCTAGTTTAATTTAATTTCTAATTCACTATCTAAAAAAAAATTACACCAAAATATTGTGAACTTTGTTTCTCTTCGTTGCAAGCTATTTAATTTATATATCTACTAGAAAAATAAAAATACGTGACGGAATTTTGTGACAATTTTTAAAAACCATCACAAAAGATAGTAATTTGTGATGGACTTTTTAAACAATCACAAAATAATAGTATATATGATGGCTCTTAGTGATGACTAATTTTGCCATCAATGTATTATAATTGTGATGGCCATGTCAATCACACCAATTTTTTCACGCAAAATAAATTTTCTTTTTATGACGCACTAAGTCATCACTTATAGATATACCCTTTTCGTGATTGCGTTTAAGCTATCACTAATATTTTAATATAAGAAATAATCAAAACAATATTTTATGACGGTCGTGACAATCATTAAAAAGTTAGATTTTTATGACGACTTTTATTTACAATTACAAAAAAAAAGGTATTTTGTGATGGAATTTTCAAGCCGTCACAAAACAATACAATATATGATGGCTCTTAGTGATGACTAATTTTACCATCATTATAGAGTATTTGTGACTGCCATTGCAATCACCAAATCTTATTTGAAAGTAATTTTGTTTAGTAAGTCAACTCACATAAGTTTCGTTTTATATTTTGTTTTAAAATTATAATCATGATCTGGACTTTGGTGTAGTGGTAATACTCGTTATTTAGTTTGCAAATGGGAGAGGGTTCGAATCCTATAAGTATCATTTGATACAATTAATATAGATATAATTAATATAGTGAAATAAATTATACGTAAATAGAGATTCACGTTCTTACATTTGATCCCTAAAGTCTTGTTTTTTTTGTGATGACTTTGACAATCACAATAGATTATATGTTAATATGATTGTATTAATCATCACAAAAGCACTAAGCGTTTACGTGATTGCCAAAACCATCACATAAAATCTTTCATGATGGGCGTATACAAGATGGCCATTGTGATGCTTAAAGTCATCACGTAAACCTTTCGTGATGATTTTTCTACTTTTTGTGATGGATTTAGGCCATCACAAATGACCATTTTTTTAGTAGTATATACTCCTTTCGTTCAAATATATAAGATTATTATTGATTTTTTTAAATTCACAATTATTAAATATTTTCAAATTTAAAATTGACATAACTTAATTTAATTTTAGCAATACAACTATAAAAAGTTTAAACTATCTAACATCCAAGTACTAACTCATTATAAGATTTATTTTTTCATAAATTTAATTCAATCATATTATATACATATATATATATATATATATATATATATATATTGAGATGCAAATAATAAATTTAATAATTTGTCAAATATTTATGTCGAAAAAAACACTTGAAGTACTCAATCCATGCAATTACTTGTATATGTGACAATTTAAAGGGACAAAAGTGTCCTTCAGCCAGTTTAAAAAAAAAGTAAATTAGTTAATTTATCGTAGAATAAATTAAGAGATTGATTAATTCTATCAACAACATTCAGAAAAAAAATACAATTTGAAATAACAATCAACACTAGCTATAAAACTAATTCGTAGTGCATAAAACTTTAAAGTGTTGTGCTTTTTTATTTTTTACGAATTCTCCAACTTACCTATGTACAAATGAGATGGCTACGATATATAATCACATCTATACGGCTACATTCTCGAGGATAACTCTAATTTAAAGTTACCTCAACTTGCATTTCTAATTCCTTATAAAATAAATACGACCCAAGAAAAATAAAAGATGCAAACATTGTCATAGTATGGCAATCATTAAAATTTTATCATCCATTAAACTAAATAAAATCAAGGCTAGAGCTACAAAAAAAACTACAAATTAATAATTACCTACATGTCCAAGAAAAAAAGAAAGGACAATCATCTTGTTATGCACATGTACATCATCATCAATTTCATACTATATGTTAATTTATCCATCTGCTAGCCATTTGTACTCATTTTTAAGAATTACTAATAATGCTCAAAATTACAATCATGGAAAAAAAACTGTATCATATACAAAATGCATTCTCTTTCAAGAATAAAAGATCACAAAGATCCATTTGTTTTTCATCTTGATTATTTTCTATGAAAATACAATCAAAGATTAATTTGTTATATTAGTTTACATTCTAGGCATTATGGAATACTTTATGTTTCTTTTTGACATTTCATCAAACATGTAATGTGCACATCATAGAATCTCACAACATATATTCAATTTGCAGCAAGCATCTACAAAACAATATATAAGCGTACATAATAACATATATACAATTATAAATGTCAGAAACGTCAGAAGACCAAACCTTGTTACCATTGTAGAATTCACCCCCATATAGTATCAATTTTGTCTCTTTCAAAGGATTAATAGTTAACTACAGAAATCATCAAATTAATTTTTAATTCACTAAATCCAAATTAATTAGAACTACTCATACCGAGCAATTGGATCGAGGAGAAGGCTCTCTTTTCATTTCCTTATCACTGAAACAAAAACTCATTGCAAGTAATATGAAAATTAGATATACAAATCAAATCAGATGAAGAAATCAAAATATATGGAGAGAGAAGAAAAATAGCTCACCTCTGTTTTGTTGCTACAATACCCCCAAATGTCATATTTATTTATACTTACACATTCAAAAAATCCTAGATCGCGCATATTCACACTGTGAAAACCAAATCAAGCAATCTTGCTTGACCTGCATGATTAGATGGTTCCATAAGTTGCATTAATTTCGTGTTCCCTTTGTTGCACAATTTAAACATTCAGTTGAATTTGTAAAGTACATCGAATCATTAAGCCATATCAAGGTATTACGGAGATGTATAGCTACGACAACTGTGAGACCCCAGATTTTTTGAATAAAGATTAAATTTTCGCGAAATATATTTTTGAATATTATGGTGTGGATTTGATATAATATTATAGTTGTGGGTAATATTTACAAATTTTGCAAAGTACGCAAGTTGTTATATAATATTCGATTGGTGGGGAATATTCGTTTTAACGGGGGAAAATTTGCATAACCAAGACAATCATTGGTGGACCCCACAATGTAATTATTGTCGGATTGAGAAAACGACAAAAATACTTTTTGAAAATAACGGCGGAAGTTTTACCGTTAGCTGTTGAATCACCGGTGTTAAAAAAGAAAGAATGTCTGGTGGTGGTTGCATAGTAAGACACGGTATTGATTATTGATGCTTACGTGAGAAGTCACTCGGTTATACTCAATTATTGCTACTGAGAATTCTTTGCATCATATCTATCATATTATTGATTCAATTATTGTCACAAAGATCATCTCGCATAAAATATTTTTATTAAATCAATACTTGAGGCGACAAAGTTATTCATATTATAAATTGTAATATTTACAATGTCTAGAAGTTCACATCGAGAGAGGTTTGGTCACCTAATTGCTACCAATAGGGAGAAATCCTTATCGAAAGCCCTCTTCTCTCGGAACGAATCGGTTGATAAATATTGTGAGTTATAATATTAATAATGAATGTTGTTGTTGAGTTGAATTTGGAGACGCGGACGTGATATTTGAGTCCGGAACGACGAAATTGGTAAAAATAGTCTATAAACATAAAATTTTCCGGGATTCACTATTTGGTCAAAAAGTCAACTGTTGACTTTTTCGAGAAAAGTCAAACCTCGAAATTTCAAAATTTATATTTTTAATAAAAATAGTTTCGTTATGTTAGAATTATTTGTGTTAGTGAAAATCGACATTTATTTCGATAAAAATTAATGTCTGGATGTTATTTTGATCAATCGGGTATTTAACCGGATAAATGAGAAATTGATTGCTATTATTTCATATGATTATAACTATTTGTTCACATGTGTATACTATTGTTTCACATTCTTGTTATTATTAGGGGAGTTAGTGCAAGATTGATAATACTTACATGACTAAGTTAAAAATAGATGTATAGATGGAGGTACTATACTGTAATTCGTATTTTCACATGTCTAGAACTATTGATTCACATGATTTACTATTGATTCACATTATTTACTATTAGGGGAGGTGGTGTAAGTTTGATAATACTTGCAGAACTAAATTAAAAATGAAAGAAAAGTTGGAGGTATTGTTCTGTAATTTTTTGAGCCCCAAAATGTGCAATTATCGAAACTATATTTTTCTATAAATAGAAGCTCATTCTTCCTTCATTTCTTACCAATTCACTAAAGCTATAGAACACTTATTATAGAGAGAAATTATAGAGAGAAACTATAGAGAGAAAATCTATATAGAAGAAAAGAAAGCAGCCACTTCACTACTCCTATATCCATTTCTTTTACGGTACAGTGGGTGTTATTTCTTTTGTATTCAAGAAGAGAACTTCTGTTATTCCATTCTTTATTATTCTATTGAAATAACCTGTATACGCGGGCTACCCTATATTTGATGACATTCTTCTATTATTTCGTCTTTATTATTTTGTTGGAATATCTTGTTCATGAGTTTTCTGTAGGACTGATTACATCTTTATTATTACGTTGAAATATCATGTATGTAATGCGTTTCTTGGGACTGGTTCCATCTTTATTATTGTTACATTGGAATGTCATATTCGTGGGTTTACTTTGGACTGGTTCCATCTTTATTATTACATTGGAACATCCGCTTGTGTGAATTTACTTTGACTTTGATTCCGCTATTACTTATTATTACATTGAATAACCTATCTATGCAATCTGCAACCGAATGCATGGTGATTTCTTTTGTTATTCCATTCGTTATTATACTCAGTTGGTTAAAGTTTTGACTTCTATACTCCATGAAATTAGTTGAATATCCTTGATATTTGCGCTTCAACCAGTATCTTTTCATGAAAATATTCTTCTGAGCATTCTTGAATTTTACTCTACAAAGCAGTATTATGTTGACAATTTGAACGTTATCAGTTCCTGGATAAACTAATTCTTGAACTTGTTTTATTAAATTCTTATATCATTGTCATCATCCTCATGTTTATATTATGTTGAAAGTCATCTGCGGCCTGTAGTGCATAGATGGACTTGGTATGATTATGACCAGGGATTATTCGGTATAATCATAACCGTAATGTTACAAATGATGTGAAAAAAGTTCTCATTGGCCCGTAGTGCATTGATGGACAGTTTTTGGTATGATTATGTGTGACGCCCCCAAAATAGGTTTACATCACCCATTCTGAGTTGTCAATACATGGTACAGAAACAACTACAACTTTATTATTACAACAAGAAAGCGTGAGTTTGAATACAAATATTATCTTCTAGATAATATCTATACTCAAATAAATCCTCATCACATTTATTGATACATTATTTTACAAAAATGGTGAGGACTACTAAACAACTCTCTCTAGAACCTTCATTCCATACCCCGACTCATACTCACTTATATTCTCGCCTCCTGAGAAGAAAAATGGAACAAAAAGGAAAAGGGTGAGCTCAACTAGCCCAGTAAAGAATATTATGACTAAGATAATATACAACAAATTATCATTAGTCTTCAACAGGAAAAATCTAATAGAATACAATAGACAACAAGTTTTTAAATCAATATTCGCAGCGGAAATAATAATTCATTAGAAGAGTTAAGTAGAGAATGCAAACTACTATCTTCTATGTATGAATTTAAAAGTTCACCGCTTTATCTTTTATATCCTCGTAATATCAATCAATATATATCCGAATCAAATATTCATCTTTGCACTGAGCCAAAGATATTCATCGATTAGCCATGTTCATCTAAACACTGCTCATCTTTTCCACTACGGGCCAAAGATATTCATCGAAATCATTCATCTTTGCACTACTGGGCCAAAGATATTAAATAATATCATCATTTAAGACCGAGGATGATGAAAAATATTTTTAAAGAAACGAATCCAGTGAAACAAAATGACAAGGATTAAGGATTCGTACTTTGTTTTATCCACTTCCAAAAAATACCTCAAAAATAATCATAGTGGTGTAAAATTCAAGAATGATCAAAACATGGATACAATCAAAGCTAGTATCCGAATAGATATTTTGAGACGAAAAGAAAATTTTTCATTTTTTGATGAATAAAGGCAGATTCGTGAATAGTACCGTATACGTGAATAGCAACTCCGACACCAAAAGTTCCAAATTTGATAAAAAAAAAACTTCAGATCAATATTTTAACATAATGATATTGAAGAAATAATATCATTACGAAAAAAAATGATATCCCTTACCTCAAAAGATCAGTCTTAATTTGAAACATTTGGATATAAGCTATGACTTGAACTTACACACCAGATAGCAATACTCAAAGTATACTCAAAATACTCACAAGAATATTTTCGATAATATAGAGAGAAAACTTGATTTCACGGTGTGATTTTCAATTCTAACCTAAGCACCCTATTTATAGGAAATTGCTTAGAACACAAAAGCAGAAAATTTAATAAAATATTAATAAATTTATATAAATCATACATAAACTTGGAAATTACGATTTCAAGCATATTTTTCAACACATGTGCCTACCAACCAACCACAAAATATTTTTGTTATTTTAAACAATTAAAACTTCCAAAAATCAATTATTTTGAACTAAGAACTTCAATAATTCACAATAAATAGCCCCTTTTTGTCGAAAAATTCAAAACTCGCTAATTTTTATAGGAAATTCAATTCTCTACAACTTTCTGAAGAAAGTTTTTCCAAATTTCAAACAAAATGGACCGAAATCCATAAGCAAGCGATTTTACATGCTATAATCAAATTTTAGTCAATAAATGGGGTCCATTGAGCATGTTTAACATGTTTTAAACATTTATTGCAACAAAAATACTCTTCCTCCTCAGATACTCATATATCCCACATTCGTTGTAAAAATATCACCATTATTATATTATTAAAATATAATAATATATTTAAATGAATTATTTTATCAGAAAAAGATAAAATTTCAATTTTCAACAATTGTCACATTAAAAATTTTCTCCATCTATATCCACATAAAATCAATATTTTTTTTATCATATGAATCAATAATTAATTATTCACAAATAATATTACAGAATCACAATATTGACAACCAGTGCGGTTCAAGAAAGAGGGCTTTCAATAAGAATTTCTCCTTACTCTGCCTTGCAATTAGGTGACCAAACCTCTCCTTAGCAAGTAACTTTCTAGACATTGCCAATAATGTTATCTAATAATATTATTAAGATAATATGAATTATTGCTTCGATAATGAAAAATCTTCGTGTAATGACAATTATTGAAACAACAACAATATAAAATATCAACGCAAAGAATTATTAAATCAATAAAATATTGAATAAAGTAATTATCGTAACCATTATTGAGTAGTGCCTTCTTACGTAAGAATCAATAATTAGTGCAATACAGGTGTGCTACTTGTGTGTTTTAACCACCGAGTATTTTAACAAGATAATTGGTGAATAACTACGTTGTTATTTTTAAACAACTTATATTTGTCGTTTTCTTCATCCAATCGCTTTCCAGTTATGGGGCCCACACATGGTCATTTGCCGTCAGTAAATACGAATATTCCCGACAGAGATTTAATATTCCACGACCAAACGAATATTCTCTCACAACAATGAATATTTTATAACCACTTGCTTATTTTGAAATATTTGCGTATTTTACACCTAACTATCCACATTAATCAAATCAACCCTTACTATTTCAAAATAATAAATAGAGAAAATTAAATTTCATTAATAATAAGTTGGGGTCTTACAACCTCCCCTCCTTATGAAATTTCGTCCTCGAAATTGACGTGACGTATACAGTGTTTGAAAAGGTGAGGATATCTCGCTTTCATTTCCGTTTCTAATTCCTAGGTCATTTCCTCTATAGCATGATTCCTCCACAGAACTTTAACGTGTGGTATGACCTTTACGCGTAGGGCATGCTCCTTCCTATCCAAGATCTTGACAGGTACCTCCTCATACGTTAAGTCTTGGCTATCTCGTCCGGTTCTAACTCTATAACGTGGTTCGGGTCTTTCACATATTTCTGAAATACAGATATGTTAAACACATTATGAACACGAGACATACTTTGAGGTAACGCGAGTCTATAGGCTACATTTCCTACTCAATCAAGAATTTGAAATGGACCAATAAATCGTGGATTGAGTTTTCCTCTCTTCCCAAATCTTGTAAGTCCCTTCCATGGAGCAACTCGCAACAATACATGATCCCCTATACTAAATTCCACGTCCTTTCGATGAAGATCCGCATAACTCTTTTGTCGATCTTGTGCCGCTTTGTATTAGTTGTCAAATCATTTGGATCTTTTCGGTGAGTCATACGTCTTAACTTTCGGGTCCCAATAATGTTGTTTCACCCACCTCATCCCAATATATTGGAAAGCGACATTTTAAATCCATATAATGCTTGAATGGAGCCACACTATACTTGCTCGATAATCTGTTGTTGTAAGAGAATTTCACCAATGGTAAATACTTATCCCAAGCGCCCTTGAAGTCTAGGACACGAGTCTTAATAGATCTTCAAGAGTTTGAATAGTCCTCTCGATTGTCCGTCCGTTTGGGGATGGTATGCGAACTAAATCGCAAATCCGTGCCCATAGGTTTTTGCAAGCTAACCCAAAATCTTGAAGTGAATCTTGGGTCACGATCCAAAACTATGATATCTTGGCATGCTATGCAACCTCACAATCTCATTCACGTACTCTACTAGCAAGACGTTCAAGGAATAAGTCTCCGTGATCGGCAAGAAATGAGAAGACTTGGTTAATCTATCAACAATAACCCAAATAGCATTGATGCCTTGAGAAACCGTAGGAAGACCCAAAGCGAAATCCATGGTAATGTGTTCCCACTTCCATTTCGAATCTCAAGTGGTTGCAACGGACCCTTAGGTACTAGATGCTCCGCCTTTTACATGTTGGCAAGTTAAACACATCGAGATAAACTTTGCAATCTCTCTCTTCATATTGTTCCACCAAAATGTATGTCGAAGATCACGATACATTTTGGTACTTCGAGATGGATTGTAAATGGTGTATTATTGTGCCTCCATTATAATATTGTACTTCAAATCGAGTCGTTAGGGACACAAAGTCTAGAGTGGACTCAAGTATTCCTTCTTCATCAATTCTCGCTTCCTAATATCTCCTTCTTGTACTTTCTTCTTCTTACGCATCGCCTCGGCCAAGATTGGGTGGAGTAACCTTAACTTTTTCTATTAAAGTTGGCTCTATGCGAATACTTGACATCATCCACTCATTCCCTCATATGATCTTCTACTCAACGCGTCACCTACCACGTTCGCTTTTCCGGGATGGTATTGAATAGTGTGGTCGTAGTCTTTCAATAACTCGAGCCAACGTCACGCCGCCGCGTGTTGAGTTCTTTTGAGTGAAGAAATATTTAAGGCTTTTTATGGTCCGAATATATCTCCACTTTCTCCCCATATAGATAGTGCCTCCATATCTTTAATAAAAAACGATTGCCGCTAACTCTAGATCATGAGTAGGATAATTCCTCTCATACTCTTTAAGTTGTCATGAGGCATATAGGCTATGACTTTCCCACGTTGCATGAGAACATATCCTAACCCTTTGCCTCGAAGCATCGTTGTAGATAACAAATCCATCCGAACCGGATGGTATTGTTAGAAACAAAAGCCAAATAAGTCTCTCTTAAGCTCTTGGAAACTCTTCTCGCGTTCTTCGCTTCCAAACGAATTTTGTATCCTTTCGAAGTTATTTGAGTTAATGGAGTAGCGATTCGAGAAAACCCTTCCACGAATCTCCGATAATAACCGGCTAAGCCCAAAAAGCTACGTACTTGATCACCGACTTTTCGGTTGCTCTAACTTTGTATTGCTTCAATCTTCACGGATCAACAGATACTCCATGTTTCGACACCACGTGCCCAAGGAATGCTACTTCCTCAAGCCGTAACTCGCATTTCTTCAATTTGGCATATAGTTTGTTTTCACGAAGCCTTTGGAGTATCGACTTCAAATGGTGCTCATGATCTTCACGACTTTTGGAATATATGAGGATGTCATCAATAAAAATAACAACGAATCGATCCAAATATTCCTTGAATACTCGGTTCATCATATATCATGAAAGCCGCAGGAGCATTAGTTAGTCCAGAAAGACATGACTAAGAATTCATAATGCCCATACCGGAGTTACAAGGCGATCTTTGGAATATCCTCGATTCTAATCTTCATTGATGATATCCGAGCTAAGATCGATCTTTGAAAAAATTGTGCCCTCTAATCGGTCAAACAGGTCATCAATACGAGGTAGAGGATACCTATTCTTGATGGTGACATGGTTCAATTCCCGATAGTCAATACAAAGTCGCATACTCCCGTCTTTCTTCTTTACGATAAAAAACATGAGCATCCCAAGGAGATGTACTAGATTTAATGAAACCGATGTCCAACAATTCTCGTAGTTGGACCTTTAACTCTGAAGTTCAATAGAGCCATTCGATATGGAGTTTTAGAAATGGGCTTTGTACCGTGTTCAAGATCAATAAAGAATTCAACTTCACGCTCGGGGTAAGGGAAGTTCTTCAGAAATACGTCGGAAAGTCAATAACAACGGGAATATTATTCAAATTTGACTTGTCTTTATTCAAATCCATAACATGGGCTAAGAAAGCATCATCCGTTTTTCAATAAACGAATAGCTTTATGATTGACGATGATTGATTTTAATGGTTTAGTTTCTTGAATTAAATACAACGGAAAGTTGGTTAGGAATATGAAAACTAACAACACTTACGAAAACAATCAATTTTGGCGATGATAGTAGTTAACAATCAATCCCAAAATCACATCAAAAGCAAGTATTTTAAAGAGATAAGGTCAATGGGTAAGGTGATGGTGCCAACTTGAATCAAAACAAGATTTATAAGCGGTGGATGTGATGAAAGTTTCTCTAACGGAGTTTCCACGAGATAGTCATGACCATCGATTAACTTGATGAAAAGTCAAAGTCTAATTTCTCCGAGTCAAGTTTCAGGAGAGATATGTGGCGCCCAAAATAGGTATACATCACCATGATGAATACTTCCTTATCGTAACACTTTCAGAAAGTATTTGTCAGTCTCCACAAGATATCTTTGAGAAAGCGGTGGATGCTCCTGCTTCAAGACTCCCGATGATGCTGCACGCGAGCGTTTAAGCAGATGCATCACAGACATGAATATTCGCTAATTTGCTCGACCTACGTTTCACGGCGATCGATAATGGTCTGACTCTTGAGGCCTTGATGTGTGACTAGTGAGTCGCTATCAGTATTTTGAACACGAAGCTCTCTCATCGATTTTGCACGAATGCCAAAAACTTCTAAACATCTCCGCTCATCATCTCGCCAATCCCGAATGGTATCAGTTAGGGAGGGAACATTGTCGACTTGCTATGGTCAAATATCTTGTCGTAAACAGCGGTTAATTGAAGAAATCAATATATATAATATCCTATCCCCATATAATCGAATCTTTCAACTAACCCCCCAAAATAGGTATACATATCCCTAAGCTTCTGATACCACCTATTCACCTATTACGAGTTGTCAATACATGGTACGAAATAACTACAACTTTATTATTACAACAAGGTAAAGCGTGAGTTTGAATACAAATATTATCTTCAGACAATATCTATACTCAAATAAATCCTCATCACATTTATTGATACATTATTTTACAAAATGGTGAGGACTACTAAACAACTCTCTCTAGAACCTTCATTCCATACCCCAGGCTCGTACTTTGCTATATATTTCGCCTCACGAGAAAAATGGAACAAAAAGGAAAAGGGTGAGCTCAACTAGCTCACTAAAGAATATATTATGACTAAGATAATATACAACAAATTATCGTTAGTCTTCAACGAGGAAAAATATAATAGAATCTGATAGACAACAAATTTTAAATCAATATTCGCAATGAAATAATAATTCATTAGAAGAGTTAAGTAGAGAATGCAAACTACTATCTTTATGTATGAATTTAAAAGTTCATCGTCTATCTTTTATCCCCCGTAACATCAATCAATATACATCTGGAATCAAATATTCATCTTTGCACTACACAGCCAAAGATATTCATCGATTAAGTCATGTTCATTTAAACACTGTTCATCTTTGCACTACGGCCAAAGATATTCTTCAGAAATCATTCATCTTTGCACTATAGGCCAAAGATATTCTTAAGAAATCATTCATCTTGCACTACTGCCAAAGATATTCCATAATATCATCATTTAAGACCGAGGATGATGAAAAATATTTTTTAAAGAAAGCGAATCCAATGAAACAAAATGACAAGGATTAAGGATTAAGGATTCGTACTTGGTTTTATCCCGTCCAAAATACCTCAAAAATAATCATAGTGGTGTAAAATTCAAGAATGATCAAAACATGGATACAATCGAGTTAGTGTCCGAATAGATGTTTTAGACGAAAAGAAGAAATTTTATTTTTCTATTGAATAAGACCAGTATCACGTGAATAAGTGTCATATCGTGAATAAGGCCGATATCGTGAATAGTAACTCTCAGACACAAAAGATATAGAAATTCCACAAAAACATCTTCACGCTTCATGAATAGTACTCGTGAATAAGAACTCGTGAATAATAACTTCATGAATAGTAACTTCGTGAATAGTAACTCATGAATAGTAACCCATGAATAGTAACCCCGAGCATGAAAAAGTTCCAAATTTGATAAAAACTTCAGATCAACATTTCAAATTATAATGATATTGAAGAAATAATATCATTACGAAAAAATAATATCCCTTACCTCGAAAGATCAAGACTTCTAGAAGAATAGGGTATAAGGTCAAGGAACTTGCAATAGTCTAGCAATACTCAAAGTATACTCAAAATACTCACAAGAATACGCTCGATAATATATAGAGAAAACTTCAGTTTACGGTGTGATTTTCAATTCTAACCTAAGCACCCTATTTATAGGAAAATGCTTAGAACACCAAAAGCGAAAATTTAATAAAATATTAATATAATATATATTAAAATTCTCGCCCCACTCGACCATCGACCATCCGAATTCAGCCACTAATAATGACAAAAAAAAAAAAAACGTTTTTGTTATTAAAATTAATTAAAACTTTCAAAAATCAATTATTTGAACTTTGAACTTCAATAATTCATAATAAATATCCCTTTTATCAGAAAATTGAATCTCGAGAGTTTTTATAGGAATTTCAATTCTCTACAACTTTGCGAAGAAAGTTTTTCCAAATTCCAAATAGAAATTGGACCGAAATCCACAAAGCAAGCGATTTTACGGTTATAATCAAATTCGGTCAATAAATGGGGTCCACCAACATGTTTAACATGTTTTAAACATTTATTGCAACAAAAATACTCTTCCTCCTCGTATACTCATATATCCCACATTCGTTGTAAAAATATCACCAATTAATATATTATTAAAATAATATATTTAAATGAATTATTTTATCGAAAAAGATAAAATATTAATTTTCAACAATTGTCATTTTAAAAATTTTCTCCATCTATATCCACATAAAATCAATATTTTTCTCATCATATAAATCAATAATTAATTATTCACAAATAATATTACGTAATCACTGATATTGTGAAAAGCGCCTTTCAGGAAGAGGGCTTTCCAATAAGAATTTCTTCTTCTTGGCGGCGCAATTAGGTGACCAAACCTCTCCTTAGATGCGAACTTTCTAGACATTGCCAACAATATTATCTAATAATATTATTAGGATAATATGAATTATTGCTTCGATAATGAAAAAAATCGTAGTAAATGACAATTATCAAACAATGTGAATATAAAATATCAACACAGCAATTATTAACTCAATAAAATATTGAAGCGGTAATTCTCTGTAACCATTATTGAGTAGTGCCTTTCACGTAAGAATCAATAATTGGTGCAATACTGGTATCTGCAACCGCTCAACAACGCGTATTAGTGTGTTTTAACCACCGGTATTCAAGCGAAGATTAACTCAAGAACAACTACGCTAGTTATTTAAAAAACAACTTATATTTGTCGTTTTCTTCATCCAATCGCTTTCGTTATGGGGCCTAACATGGTCATTGCTAGCGTGGTGCATGCGAATATTCCCCACAAGCATTTCGAATATTCCACGACCAAACGAATATTCCCAACAACAATGAATATTTTATAACCACTTGCTTATTTTGAAATATTTGCGTATTTAACCCTTAACTATCCACATTAATCAAATCAACCCTTACTATTTCAAAATAATAAATAAAGGAAATTCCTTTTTATTTAAAAAAATTTGGGGTCTTACAAGATAAATGAATGGGTAGCACTTAAGTATCAAGTAAAAGGTATAAACTTCGCAAGAATTTATAAATAGCTTACCCGTGATCACCTCGTTTGGGTTCTCGCATTTGACCGACCACAACAAACGCTTCTTCCCGAATCGTTGACTTTGACTTTTACGGGACGATCTTTTTGAGTCACGAATCCATTGAACTATGTTTCGCCATCAGTATAATCTCGAGCGATATGTCCTTCCTTTCCACAATTATAGCATACCTTAAACTGTTGTGGCGGTTTGGACTAATATGTCCCTCTTTTCGCGTTTTGTAGAATATGACCGGTGGTCGTTCTCCTCCCTTAGAACCGGTTGTCACGTACCTTGTCGTCTTCACATGGTCGTTGTTAAATCTCTCTTTTAAAATCTCCTCTTGACTCGCTTCTTCTATTTTCATGGCCATGATTACCACCGAGTGGTTACAATTTTTGTCCGTCTGTTTCTTTCTCCATTTGGTTATCATTATTACATTGATCGCTATCTCCTGCACGATCCTCGGTTATGGTCCCTCGGTTGAACATACTCGTAATCTCATTTTCAAACAATTGAGCCACATTAATAACATCCGAATAGAGAAAATTTATGAGAAATGAGATATTGTCGTCAGACGCCGGGTTTCAAACCTCTCGAAACATCGGTCATATCGTTCCTCATTCTCCACCAAATGAGGTGCTGAAACTGGATAACTCGCAAACTTTGCCTCGTCTTTGAGACAGATTATGTTGTTTTGTTCTAATCGATGAACTCACTTCCTTCCTTCATATGACGAACACTTTTCGGAAAGTATTTGTCATTAAATAGTTCTCAAACGTCTCCCAAGACATCTTTGAGTCGCAATTTGGATGGGTACACTTCTGAGACTCCCACAGTGATACCGCCTCGCCCTGAAAACATAAAGGTGGCGAATGGAACCTTCTGTTCCTCCGTGCATCCCAAGACATCGAATATCTTGGTAATTTGCTTGACCCATGTGTTTCCGCCATGATCGGATCGGCTTTCCCTTAAATTGGTGGTCCCAACTCTTTGAAGCGCTGCTTTTTGTGACAACCCGTGAATTGCTATCATTTTCTCGTATTTTGAACACAAGTCTCCTAAATCTCGATTTTGCATGAAGCTGCAAAAAGCTTCTAAACATCCCCTCGTTCATCATTTGCTCACGTGGTGTTGTTCACGGGAGGAACATTACCCGACTGTTACACGTTCTCCTCGTTGGTGAGTCTGAGCGTCTCCACGGTCTCATTTCTATTGTTAATATTCTCATTCGACATTCTCAAATCATGCCATAAAACAAGGGTTAATTAAGGAAATCAATATATCACATAATATCCCTATATCTTGACAACTAACAAATAAGCTTAGGTAGGACACACTAGAGAAAGATTTACTCGTCTCTCCCTCCTAGTTCTATTCCCGATCTCGCCAGAGATCATATCCCTAAGCTACGATACCAATGCGGACGCCCCCAAAATTGGTATACATCACCCATTTCGAGTTGTCAATATACATGGTACGTAAACAACTACAACTTTATTATTACAACAAGTAAAACTATGAGTTTGAATACAAATATTATCTTCTAGACAATATCTATACTCAAATAAATCCTCATCACATTTATTGATACATTATTTTACAAAAATGGTGAGGACTACTAAACAACTCTCTACAGAACCATCATTCCATACCCCAGGCTCGTACTCGCTATATTCTCGCCTCACGAGAAGAAAAAATGGAACAAAAAGGAAAGGGTGAGCTCAACTAGCCCAGTAAAGAATATTATGACTAAGATAATATACAACAAATTATCATTAGTCTTCAACAGGGAAAAAAAAACTAATAGAATACAATAGACAACAAGTTTTTAAACTAATATTCGCAATGAAATAATAATTCATTAGAAGAGTTAAGTAGAGAATGCAAACTACTATCTTACATGTATGAATTTAAAAGTTCGTCGCTCATCTTTTATCCTGTAACATCAATCAACATACATCTGGAATCAAATATTCATCTTTGCACTACAGGCCAAAGATATTCATCAGTTGGTCATGTTCATCTAAACACCTGTTCATCTTTGCACTACGGGCCAAAGATATTAATCGAAATCATTCATCTTTCCTTCTACGGGCCAAAGATATTCAATAATATCATCATTTAAAGGCGAGGATGATGAAAAATATTTTAAAAAAGCGAATCCAATTGAAACAAAATGACAAGGATTAAGGATTAAGGATTCGTACTTTGTTTTATCCATGTCCAAAAATACCTCAAAAATAATCATAGTGGTGTAAAATTCAAGAATGATCAAAACATGGATACAATCAAAGCTAGTATCCACAATAGATATTTTGGATGAAAAGAAAAATTTTCATTTTTCGATGAATAGTCCAGATTCGTGAATAAGATCAGATATCGTGAATAGTGCTATATACGTGAATAGTAACCTTAGACACTAAAAGTTCCAAATTTGATTAAAAGTTCAGATCAATACTTGGCATAATGATATTAGAATAAATAATATCATTTAAAAAAATAATATCCCTTACCTCGAAAGATCAAGTGCTTCTAATTTGAAACATGGGATATAAGCTATGACTTGAACTTGCAATCAGTATAGCAATACTCAAATTATACTCAAAATACTCACAAGAATACGCTCAATAATAGAGAGTGAAAACTTGAGTTTACGGTGTGATTTTCAATTCTAACCTAAGCACCTATTTATAGGAAAATGCTTAGAAACAAAAGCAGAAAATTTAATATAATAATAATATATATAATCAAATTTCCTACGCACACAAATCTGGTCCAAACTTCAGCCACACATGTGCCAAAAATAATAAAAACGTTTTTCTTAATAAAAATAATTAAAACTTCTAAAAATCAATTATTTCGGAGCTTCAAAACTTCAATAATTCATAATAAATAGCCCTTTTATCAAAAAAATCGAATTTCGCGATTTTTTATAGAAAATTCAATTCTCTACAACTTTGCAGAAGAAAGTTTTTCCAAATTCCAAACAAAATTGACCGAAATCCACAAATGGCGATTTTACAATTTATAATCAAATTTCAGTCAATAAATGGGGTCCACCGACATGTTTAACATGTTTTAAACATTTATTGTAACAAAAATACTCTTCCTCCTCGTATAATCATATATCCCACATTCGTTGTAAAAATATCACCATTATTATATTATTAAAATATAATAATATCTTTAAATGAATTATTTTATCGAAAAAGATAAAATTTCAATTTTCAACAATTGTCACATTAAAAATTTTCTCCATCTATATCCACATAAAATCAATATTTTCTTATCATATGAATCAATAATTAATTATTCACAAATAATATTACTGAGAATCACAATATTGACAACCGTGCGGTTCAGGAAAAGGGGCTTTCAATAAAGATTTCTCCTTCTTTGGGCGCAATTAGGTGACCAAACCTCTCCTTAGACAAAACTTTCTAGACATTGCCAATAATGTTATCCAATAATATTATTAAGATAATATGAATTATTGCTCAGATAATGGAAAATACCGTGTAATGACAATTTATCAAACAACGGTAATATAAAATATCAATCGAATTATTGAATCAATAAAATCTTTGAAAAATTAATTATCGTAACCATTATTAAGTGGTGTCTTCTTATGTAAGAATCAATAATTGGTGCAATACTGGTGCTATCTTGTGTGTTTAACCACCCGAGTATTTTTTAAAAGATTAATTGGTAATAACTACTGTTGTTATTTTTAAACAACTTATATTTGTCGTTTTCTTCATCCAATCGCTTTCAAGTTATGGGGCCCCACAGATGGTCACATATGGCAGTAAATACGAATATTCCCGATAAATCTGAATATTCCACGACCAAACGAATATTTCCCAACAACAATGAATATTTTATAACCACTTGCTTATTTTGAAATATTTGCGTATTTTACCCCTAACTATCCACATTAATCAAATCAACCCTTACTATTTCAAAATAATAAATAGAGAAAATTAAATTTCATTAATAATAAGTTGGGGTCTTACAGATGATCCCTGGCTAAGATGTGAGATAAGAACTAAGAGGGGAGAGACGGGGAATTCCTTCGCTAGTATGACCTACCTAAGTTTATTTGGTATTTAATTGGTCGGTCAAAGTATATGGATAATATGTGATATGTTAATTAACCCTTGTTTTGTGGCAGTGTTTGAAAATGGCATCCGAGAATGTTGAGATTATCAATGGAGCACAGGAGACCGTTGAGTCTCCCACTGATCTATAATCGAGGATAATGTGCAAACGAGAGGACAATACTCCTCATGAAAACAATAACACCGATGAAATGGTGAATAATGGGATGGTTAGAGGCTTTATGCAATTCATGCAACAACAAAGTGAAGGCGCCCCATCCAAAATGCGAGTAAAAATATCGATAACTCTCGGACGATCACCGCTAATGTGACGCCCCAAAATAGGTATACATCACCCATTACGAGTTGTCAATACATGGTATGCGAAACAACTACAACTTTATTATTACAACAAGAAAGCGTGAGTTTGAATACAAATATTATCTTACAGACAATATCTATACTCAAATAAATCCTCATCACATTTATTGATACATTATTTTACAAAAATGGTGAGGACTACTAAACAACTCTCTCTAGAACCTTCATTCCATACCCAGAGCTCGCACTCGCTTATATTCTCGCCTCACGAGAAGAAAAATGGAACAAAAAGGAAAAGGGTGAGCTCAACTAGCCCAGTAAAGAATATTATGACTAAGATAATATACAACAAATTATCATTAGTCTTCAACAGGGAAAAATCTAATAGAATACAATAGACAACAAGTTTTTAAATCAATATTCACAGCGGAAATAATAATTCATTAGAAGAGTTAAGTAGAGAATGCAAACTACTATCTTCTATGTATGAATTTAAAAGTTCATCGCCTATCTTTTATTCCTGTAATATCAATCAATATATATCTGGAATCAAATATTCATCTTTGCACTACAGGCCAAAGATATTCATCAGTTGGTCATGTTCATCTAAACACCTGTTCATCTTTGCACTACGGGCCAAAGATATTCATCAGAAATCATTCATCTTTGCACTTCTGGGCCAAAGATATTCAATAATATCATCATTTAAGACCGAGGATGATGAAAAATATTTTTAAAAAAATGAATCAAAGTGAAACAAAATGACAAGGATTAAGGATTCGTACTTTGTTTTATCCACGTCAAAAATACCTCAAAAATAATCATAGTGGTGTAAAATTCAAGAATGATCAAAACATGGATACAATGAAAGCTAGTATCCGAATAGATATTTTGGACGAAAAGAAAATTTTTATTTTTGATGAATAATGTCGATTCGTGAATAATCTTAGTATATCGTGAATAGTCTGCCAGTATACGTGAATAAGAACTCGACACCAAAAGTTCTAAATTTGATAATAAAAAACTTCAGATCAATATTTCAACATAATGATATTGAAGAAATAATATCATTACGAAAAAAATAATATCCCTTACCTCGAAAGATCGAGACTTCATTTAAAACACAGGATATAAAGCTATAACTTGAACTTGCACACAGATATAGCAATACTCAAAGTATACTCAAAATGCTCACAAGAATACGCTCGATAATATAGAGAGAGAAAACTTGATTTACGGTGTGATTTTCAATTCTAACCTAGCACACCTATTTATAGGAAATTGCTTAGAACACAAAAGTTAGAAAATTTAATAAAATATTAATAAATTTATATAAATCATACATAAATTGGAAATTTCGATTTCAAAGATATTTTTCAACACATGTGCCTACCAACCAACCACAAAAACGTTTTTGTTATTTTAAACAATTAAAACTTCCAAAAATCAATTATTTGAACTTCAATAATTCACAATAAATAGCCTTTTGTCGTCGGAAAATTTAAAACTCGCTATTTTTTATAGGAAATTCAATTCTCTACAACTTTGCGAGAAGAAAGTTTTTCCAAATTCCAAACAAAAATTGTTGAAATCCACAACCAAGCGATTTTACATGCTATAATCAAATTTCGATCAATAAATGGGGTCCACCGACATGTTTAACATGTTTTAAACATTTATTGCAACAAAAATACTTTCCTCCTCGTATACTCATATATCCCACATTCGTTGTAAAAATATCACCATTATTATATTATTAAAATATAATAATATATTTAAATGAATTATTTTATCAAAAAAAGATAAAATTTCAATTTTCAACAATTGTCACATTAAAAATTTTCTCCATCTATATCCACATAAAATCAATATTTTTCTCATCATATGAATCAATAATTAATTATTCACAAATAATATTACAGAATCACAATATTGACAACCAGGCAGTTCACAGGAAAGAGGGGGCTTTCCAATAAGAATTTCTCCTTACTGGCGCGCAATTAGGTGACCAAACCTCTCCTTAGACAGAACTTTCTAGACATTGCCAATAATATTATCTAATAATATTATTAAGATAATATGAATTATTGCTCGATAATGAAAAATCTTTGTGTAATGACAATTATTGAAACAACAAGAATATAAAATATGAACGCAAAGAATTATTAAATCAATAAAATCTTGAACAATAATTATCGTAACCATTATTGAGTAGTGCATTTTTACGTAAGAATCAATAGTTGGTGTAATATCTGGGTGTCTTCTTGTGTGGCGCCCCCAAAATTAGGTATACATCACCCATCTTGGGTAGTCGAGATACATGGTACGTAATTTAAATACAACTTCTTAATATAAGCATAGTGTGTACAATACGACATAAAGCGTGAGTTTGAATACAAATATTGTCTACTAGATATTATACAAACTCAAAAGGAGTCCTCATTACAATTATTATCACACATTATTTCACGAATAGTGAGGACTACTAATGCTATCCTCGGACCATTACTCTCGTTCCCAGGCTCGTCCAAATTTATATTCTCATTTTACCAAGAGAAACGGTGAAAGAAAGGGTGAGCTCAACTAGCTCGAAGAAATATTATGACTAAGATAATGCGAATAAATTATCATTAGCCTACAACAATGAGTGTTAAAGCGATAAAATATAATGAACATCAAGTTTAACTACGGTGGAACCAAAGAATCCATTAAAAGAGTCAAGTAGAAAATAAAATCTACTATCTTTTATGATTTTAAAAGGTTTTCATCTTGTTATATTTGAGACTCAATTTTAATAAATATTTCACATCATCGAATCACCCCCGCACTTCTGACGAGGATATTCTTTAGTATAACGACCACAATTATTCACGCACTTATGGGCGAGAATAGTTGTGTATTCATTAATGGTCATGATCATGCCAACAATCGTCCATCAATGCACTCTACCATCGAGGATTTTTATCACATCATTTGTAACATTACGGTCATGATTACCGAATAGTCTCAGTCATAATCATACCAAGTTCATCGATGCACTACTGAGCCACGAGATGACTTTCATCACATCATTTGTAACATTACGGCCGTGATTACTTAGAATAGTCTCTCGTCATAATCATACCAAGTCCATCTATGCACCTTCTGTGCCACAGATGACTTTTTAACATAATATAAACATGAGGATGATGACAATTATATAAGAATTCAATAAAACAAGTTCAAGAATTATTTTATCCGGGAATTATTAACGTCCCAATTGTCAACATGATCTTTGTTTTGTAGAGTAAAATTCAAGAATGATCGGAAGAATATTTCCATGAAAAGATTTGGATGAAACGCAAATATCGAGGATATTCTACTAATTTCATGGAGTATATAAGTCAAAGTTTTAACCAACCGGGTATAATAAAGAATGGAATAACAAAAGAAATCACCATGCATGCGATAGGACAAAGTAAGAGTTATTCCAACGAGTAATAATAACGATAACCGTGTCGGTGAAATTCACACCGATGAGGATGTTTCAATGAGAATAATAAATGCGGAATAATAAATTATGGAACCGGTAAAGTATGATAAAGATGCATGGATATTTCGACGAGAATAATAAAGGCGGAATAATAAAAATGGAAGCAGTGCGGTGTAAAAACACACGCATGAGGATATTCCAACGAATAATAATAATAAAGAAGCGGAACCAGTCAGGTGTAAAACACATGATGCATGGATGTTCCAGCAGAATAATAGAAGAATATCACCAAGTATAGTATAGGGTGAAATGGCGTATAAAAGTTATTCCAATAGAATAATAAAAATGGAATAACAAGCAGTTCTCTTCATGAATAAGAAAGAATAACACCACCTTACGGGTACAACAAATAATATTCCTACCTTAGAAGAACTGAATATTGGAAAAGTGAAGTAGCGAGATATTTTTTCTTTCTCTCTATAGTTTCTCTCTCAGAGTTTCAATGAATTCGTAAGAAATAATGAAGGAATGAGCTTTCTATTTATAGAAAAACCGAGGGTGGCTCTGGTCTTAACGAAGGGTCGAAATGACTCTTGATAATATCAAGAGACAACTACTATTTCTTGAAGGGTAATTAACCTTTGGAACATCAAGAGGCGAGTTAACTCTTGGTAATATTGAAGGGACAACTACTATTTGCGAAGGGGTAATTACTTATCGACGAAGGTAATTACTATCGATGAAGGTAAATACTATTGAAGAAGGTAATTACTATTAATACTATCGATGAAGGTAAATACTATTGATGAAGGTAATTACTTATTCACAAAGGTAAAGTTTAAATAAATATATATCTTCTTACAAACAATATCACCCATAAATAAATCCCCATCATACATTATTGATTCATTATTTTACAAAAATGGTGAGGGACTAAACAACTCTCTCTAGAACCTTCATTCCATTTTATTACTAAACAGAGCTAGTACTTCATTACATTCGCCTCACGAGAAGAAAAATGGAACAACAAGGAAAGGGTGAGCTCAACTAGCCCGATAAAGAATATTATGACTAAGATAATATCTGACAAATTATCGTTAGTCTTGACGAGGGAAAAATCGATAGAATCTGATGAGCTGACAAGTTTGGATCAATATTAGCGGTGAAATAATAATTCATAGAAGAGTTACGTAGAGAATGAAATCTACTATAATCTATGAATTTAACGGTCCATCATCAATATTTTATCCTGTAACATCAATCGATATCATACGGAATCAAATATTCATCTTTATTCATCTTTCTGAGGCGAAAGATATTCATCGATAAGTCGTATTCATTTAAACACTGTTCATCTTTGCACTCTGAGGCGAAAGATATTAATCAATCGGTCGTATTCATCTAAACACACATTCATCTTTGCACTTTCTGAGGCCAAAGATATTCTTGAAATCATTCATCTTTTACTCTGGGCCGAAGATATTCAATAATATCATCATTTAAGGCGAGGATGATGAAAAATATTTTTAAAAAAGCGAATCCGGTGAAACAAAATGGCAAGGATTAAGGATTAAGGATTAGTACTTGGTTTTATCACGCCCAAAAATACCTCAAAAAAAATAATCATAGTGGTGTAAAATTGAGAATGATCAAAACATGGATCTGATCGAGTTAGTATCCGAATAGATATTTTAGACGAAAAGAAGAAATTTTATTTTTCGATTGAATAGTGCAGTATCGTGAATAGTCTTAGTATCGTGAATAGTCTTAGTATATCGTGAATAGTAACTCAGAGCACCAAAAGATAGAAATTCCAAAAAAACATCTTCACGCTTCATTCGTGATAGTACTTCGTGAATAGTAACTTCGTGAATAGTAACTTCGTGAATAGTAACTTCGTGAATAGTAACTCGTGAATAGTAACTCATGAATAGTAACCCATGAATAGTAACCCAGAGCATGAAAAAGTTCAAATTTGATAAAAACTTGGATCGACATTTCGGTATAATGATATTGAAGAAATAATATCATTACTAAAAAAAAATAATATCCACTTACCTCGAAGATCGGTACTTACATTTAGAATCAGGGTATATAGTCTTGAAGGAACTTGCATAAAGTATAGCAATACTCAAAGTATACTCAAAATACTCACAAGAATACGCTCGATAATCGAGAGAGAGAAATAGAGAGAAAACTTGGTTTACGGTGTGATTTTCAATTCTAACCTAAGCACCTATTTATAGGAAAATGCTTAGAACATGAAAGCGAGAAAATTTAATATAATATTAATATAATTATACAAATTTTCCTTAGCCCACCTTTTGGTCAAACACACCAGCCACACATGTTAATGATGTCCAAAAAAAAATGAAAAAACGTTTTTCTTAAAAAAAATAATTTAAAACTCCAAAAATCAATTATTTGAACTTGAACTTCAATAATTCATAATAAATAGCCCTTTCATCAGAAAATTCGAATCTCGAGTTTTTATAGGAAATTCAATTCTCTACAACTTTGCAGAAGAAAGTTTTCCAAATTCCAAACAGAAATTGGCCAAGAAATCCACAAGCAGGCGATTTTACAGTTTATAATCAAATTTGATTCGATAATTGTGTCCACTGACACACAAAACATGTGTTAAACATTTAATGCCACAAAATACTCTTCCTCCTCATATACTCATATATCCCACATTCATTGTAAAAATATCACAGTTAATATATTATTAAAATAATATATTTAAATGAATTATTTTATCGAGAAAAAGATAAAATATTAATTTTCAACAATTGTCATTTTAAAAATTTTCTCCATCTATATCCACATAAAATCAATATTTTCCTCATCATATAAATCAATAATTAATTATTCACAAATAATATTACGAGAATCTGATATTGACGAGGCGGGTTCGGGGAAGAGGGCTTTCGATAAAATTTCTTCTTCTTGGGCGCTTGATTAGATGACCAAACCTCTCCTTAAGCGAGAACTTTCTAGACATTGCCAATAATGTTATCTAATAATATTATTAGGATAATATGAATTATTGCCGATAATGAAAGATCTTGTGTAATGTGATTATTGAAACAACGATGATATAAAATATCAGCCATGACAATTATTAACTTTCGATAAAAATTTGAGCGGTAATTTACTGTAAACCATTAGTGAGTAGTGCCTTCTACGTAAGAATCAATAATTGGTGCAATCTGGTGTCTTCTCTTGTTGACAAGCAGCGTATTAGTGTGTTTTTTTAACCGGGTATTCAACGATGATACTTGGTAACAACTTCTGTAGTTATTTAAAAACAACTTATATTTGTCGTTTTCTTCATCGATCGCTTTTTAGTTATGGGGCCCACACACATGCATTTTGCTTTGCAGTAAATACGAATATTCACAAGCGATCTGAATATTCCACGACCAAACGAATATTCCAAGCGATAATGAATATTTTATAACCACTTGCTTATTTTGAAATATTTGCGTATTTAACCCTTAACTATCCACATTAATCAAATCAACCCTTACTATTTCAAAATAATAAATAAAGGAAATTCCCTTTTTATTTAAAAATTTGAGGGTCTTCTGACCTCCCTCCTTATGAAATTTCGTCCTCGAAATTTGCGTCACGATACACAGTGTTTTGAAAAGGTGAGGATACCTCGCTTTCATTTTCGTTTCAATTCCGGTCATTTCCTCTATAGCATGATTCCTCCACAAAACTTTAACTTGTGGTATAACCTTTCTTGGCGTGGGACATGCTCCTTCTATCAAAATCTTGTGGTACCTCCTCATACGTTAAGTCTTGGCTATCTCGTGGGTTCTAACTTCGATAGCGCGTGGTTTGGGTCTTTTTCATATATTCTGATGCGGATATATGAAACACATTATGAACACGAGACATACGGAGGAGTATATAGTGAAGTCTATAGGCTACATTTCCTACTCGGTCGAGAATTTGAAATGGGCCAGATAAATCGTGGATTGAGCTTTCCTCTCTTCCCAAATCTTGTAACTCCCTTCCATGTGGAGCGACTTCATGACAATCATGATCCCCTACATTAAATTCCCGTCCTTTCGATGAAGATTCGCATAACTCTTTTGTCGATCTTTCTGGTTTGTATCGTTGTCGAATCATTTGGATTAGTAGTAAATACGTCTAACTTTCGGGTCCCAACAATGTTGCTTCACCCACCTCATCCCAACATATTGGAGAAGCGACATTTTTGTCCATATAATGCTTGAATGGAACCATGCCTATATTTGTTTAATAACTATTGTTGTATGAGAATTCCACGATGGCAAGTACTTATCGACTTCCTTTGAAATCTAGGACCACGAGTTTTAATATATCTTGAGAGTTTGAGTAGTCCTTTACGATTGCCCATGGTTTGAGGATGGTATACCCAGCCAGATAAATAAATTGCGTGCCCATAGCTTTTTACAAACTAACCCAAAATCATGAAGTGAATCTTGGGTCACGATCTAAAACTATGGATCTTGGCATGCCATCTGATCTCCTGATCTCATTTACGTACATACGAGAAAAGGCGTTCGAGGAATAAGTCTCTCGTATCGGTAAAAATAAGCGAGACTTGGTTAATCTATCAACAATAACCCAAATAGCATTGATGCCTTGAGAAACCGTAGGAAGATAGTAAATGAAATCCATAGTAATGTGTTCCCCACTCCATTTCAAAATCTCAAGTGGTTGCAGCGGACCCTTAGGTACAAGATGCTCGCCTTTACGTTAGTGAGTTAAACACATCGAGATAAACTTTGCGATCTCTCTCTTCGTATTGCTCCACCAAAATGTATGTTGAAGATCACGATACATTTTAGTACTTCGAGATGGATTGCAAATGGTGTATTGTGTGCCTCCATCGTAATCTTGTACTTGAATCAGTCGTTAGGAACACAAAGTCTAGAGTGGACTCGAAGTATTCCTTCTTCATCGATTCTCTTAGGCTTAGGAATAGCTCCTTCTTGTACTTTCTTCTTCATACGCATCATTTCCGGGTCGGTGGCTTGAAGCGACCTTAACTTTTTCTATTAAAGTTGGCTCTGTCGTATACTTGACATCATCGCTTTTCGTTCCGCATATGATCTTCTACTCATCAGCGTCGGCTACCACGTTAAACTTTTCAGGATGGCATATGGTTAGAATATGTCTTTGAAATGAGTCTCCTCTTGAGTTCTTGGAAAATCTTCCGCATTCCTTGCTCCATTGAATTTTGTATCTTTTGAGTCAATTTAAGTTAATGGAATAGCGATTGAGAATATCCTTGACGAATCTCAGATAATAACCAACTAAGCCTGAAAGCTCGTATTTCGATTCTTGACTTAGGTTGCTCTCAATTTGTGACTCGTATCCCGATCTTGGATATGCGTCACAATGACACCTATCGATTTCTTATCGCGCGAATATGGCGTCCCTACGGAGAGTGCGGCAGGTGAATTCCTGAAAGGAAGTCACAAGATAAAGGCTCGGTACCAAATTCTATAGTTGAATTTTTAACTCACGAAGTTGATAGGAGCCATTCGATATGAGATTTTAGAAATGAGTTTTGTCTGGGGTTGAAAGTCGATACAAAATTTAATATCGGGCTTTGGGAGTAAGCGAAATTCTTGAAATCGTCGGGAAAAATCAATATAACAACGGGAATATTATTCAAATCGGCGTGTCTTTATTGAATCCATAACATGGACTAAGAAAATTTGACATCAAGTAATAAGCGAATGACTTCATGGCTTGATATGAAAATGTTTGACTCTGATGGTTTGATTGCTTGAATTGAATAACGAGGTTGCTTAGGAATATGAAAACTATGACCTTACGAAAATAATCAATTTGGCGTGATGAGTAGTTAACCTTAAAATCACATCAAAACAAATATCTCTATAGAAATAAGGTTAACGGTAATGTGATAGTGCCTGACTTGAATCAAGCAAGATTTATAAGCGGTGGATGTGATGAAAGTTTCTCTAACGGAGTTTCCACGAGATAGGTCGAAAGTCTAATTTTCTCGTAGTCGAGTTTAAGCGTTGGGTAGTAAGTAAGAGATAAAAGAATGGGTAGAGCAGATATCTAGTAAGGTATATACTTGTGAAATTTATAATTAACTAACCGTGCTAACCGTTCGGGTTCCTTGCATTTTTTGACCGGTCACGACAAAGCGCTCTTCCGGAATCGTTGACTTTGACTTTTTTAGGGACGATCTTTTGAGTCACAAATCCCCATTTGAACTAGGTTTCGCTGCGTCTGATCTCGGCGATATGTCCTTCCTTTCCACAATTATAGCATACCTTAAAGTTGTTGTGGGCGGTTTTTGGTGATATGTCCCTCTTTTCGCATTTGTAACTTGTCTGATGGGTGGTCGTTCTCCTCCATAAAACTAGTTCTTTCTATTTGGCGTCTTCACGTAGTCGTTGTTGAATCTCCTCTTTTAAAATCTCCTCCAGGCTTCGCTTCTTCTATTTTCATGGCCACGATTACCACGGAGTGGTTTACAGCCTTTAATACGTATTCTTCTTTCTCCATTTGGTTATCGTTATTACGATATTTGCTATCTTGGTATGATCTGGTTATGGTCCCTCGGTTGAGCGTACTCGTTATCTCGCTCTAACAATTTGAGCCACATTGACAACATCTGAATAGAGAAAATTTATGAGAAATGAGATCTTGGCGTATGTCGGGTTTCAAACCTCTCGAAACATCCGCGTCATCGTTCCTCATTCTCCACCGAATGAGGTCTGAACACTGGATAACTCATGAACCGCCTCGTCTTTGGGACCGTCGTGTTATTACTGCTCTAGTCTAATAAACTCCACTTCCTTCCGTATAGCCGAATACTTTCGGGGAAGTACTTGTCATTGAGCTATTTCTGAAAGCGTCTCCCGTGACATCTTTGAGTGCAATTTGGATGGAGTGCGCTTCCTGATTCCACCGATGTCTGCCTCGCCACGGAACATAAAGGTGGCGAATGGAACTTTCTGTTCCTCCGTGCATCCCAGACATCGAATATCTTGGTAATTTGTTTGACCACGTCTCGCCTTAATCGGATCGGCTTTCCCGAGTGCGGTGGTCCCGACTCTTTGAAGCTGCTTGTTTGTGACCACTCGTGAATTGCTATCATTTCCTCACTGTATTTTGAACACGAGTCTCCTAAATGCGATTTTGCATGAGCTGCAAAAAGCTTACTAAACATCCCTCGTTCATCATACGCTTTCGATTGGTGTTGTTCGCGGGAGGAACATTGCCCGACTGTTGCGTTCTCCTCGTTGGTGAAGTCTGAGGCATCTCCACGGTCTCATTTACTCCTTTGTTAATATTCTCGATCGACATTCTCAAATCTTTGTCATAAAATAAGGGTTAATTAAGAAATCGATATATCACATAATATCCTATATCTTGACCGACTAATGAATAAGCTTAGGTAGGACACCTTTAGCGAAGGATTTACTCGTCTCTCCCTCTAGTTCTATTCCCGATCTCATGGAGATCGTATCCTAAGCTACGATACCAAGTTGTGGCCCCCAAAATAGGTATACCTGACACCCGTTTAAAGTGCATGAATACATAATGCGAAAAAACTCTGACTTTATTATGTAAGAAATGTAATATATATATAATGAGTTTGAATACAAATATTATCTTACAGACAATATCTATACTCAAATAAATCCTCATCATAATTATTGATTCATTTATTTTACAAAAATGGTGAGGACTACTAAACAACTCTCTCTAGAACCTTCATTCCATTACCCCAGAGCTAGTACTCATTTACATTTCTCGCCTCACGAGAAGAAAAATGGAACAACGAGGAAAAGGGTGAGCTCACTAGCCCGATAAAGAATATTATGACTAAGATAATATCTGACAAATTATCGTTAGTCTTGACGAGGGAAAAAATCGATAGAATCTGATAGGCAACAAGTTTGGATCAATATTATGGTGAAATAATAATTCATAGAAGAGTTACGTAGAGAATGAAATCTCTATAATCTATGAATTTAACGGTCCATCATCGATATTTTATCCTGTAACATCAATCGATATACATACGGAATCAAATATTCATCTTTTTGCTTTCTGAGGCCGAAGATATTCATCGATTAAGTCGTATTCATTTTAAAACTGTTGTTCATCTTTGCACTCTGGGCCAAAGATATTAATCAATCGGTCGTATTCATCTCAACACTGTTCATCTTTACTCTTCTGGGCCAAAGATATTTTGAAATTCTTCATCTTTGCTTCATGGGCGAAGATATTATTCTTGAAATCATTCATCTTTACTTCTGGGGCGAAGATATTCAATAATATCATCATTTAAGGTGAGGATGATGAAAATATTTTTAAAAAGCGAATCGGTGAAACAAAATGTGAGGATTAAGGATTAAGGATTAGTACTTGGTTTTATCCGTCCAAAAATACCTCAAAAATAATCATAGTGGTGTAAAATTGAGAATGATCAAAACATGGATCTGATCGAGTTAGTATCGAATAGATATTTTAGACGAAAAGAAGAAATTTTATTTTTGATTGAATAGTCTTAGTATCGTGAATAGTCTTAGTATCGTGAATAGTCTAAGTATCGTGAATAGTAACTCAGAGCACCAAAAGATAGAAATTCCACAAAAAAAACATCTTCACGCTTCATGAATAGTACTCGTGAATAGTAACGTGAATAGTAACTTCGTGAATAGTAACTTCGTGAATAGTAACTTCGTGAATAGTAACTCATGAATAGTAACCCATGAATAGTAACCCAGAGCATGAAAAAGTTCAAATTTGATAAAACTTGGATCGACATTTTGGTATAATGATATTGAAGAAATAATATCATTACAAAAAAAATAATATCCACTTACCTCGAAGATCGAGTACTTATTTAGAATCTAGGGTATAGTCTTTGAAGGGAACTTTGTAGTCTAGCAATACTCAAAGTATACTCAAAATACTCACAAGAATCGCTCAAAATATCGAGAGAAATAGAGAAAACTTGGTTTACGGTGTGATTTTCAATTCTAACCTAAGCACCTATTTATAGGAAAATGCTTAGAACACCGAAAGCGAAGAAAATTTAATAATAATAATATATATTATACAAATTTTCCTTAGCCCACCTTTGGTCAAAACACCAGCCACACATGTTAATGATGTAAAAAAAAATAAAAAAACGTTTTCTTAAAAAAATAATTTAAACTCCCAAAAATCAATTATTTGAACTTGAACTTCAATAATTCATAATAAATAGCCCTTTCATCAGAAAATTCGAATCTCTTGAGTTTTTATAGGAAATTCAATTCTCTACAACTTTGCAGAAGAAAGTTTTCCAAATTCAAACAAAAAATTGGTAAAGAAATCCACAAAGCAGGCGATTTTAAATTTATAATCAAATTTGATTCGATAATTGTGTCCTGACACACAAAACATGTGTTAAACATTTAATGCCACAAAAATACTCTTCCTCCTCATATACTCATATATCCCACATTCATTGTAAAAATATCACAGATTAATATATTATTAAAATAATATATTTAAATGAATTATTTTATCGAGAAAAAGATAAAATATTAATTTTCAACAATTGTCATTTTAAAAATTTTCTCCATCTATATCCACATAAAATCAATATTTTCCTCATCATATAAATCAATAATTAATTATTCACAAATAATATTCTGAGAATCCTGATATTGTGACGAGGCGGGTTCAGGGAAGAGGGGCTTTCGATAAATTTTTCTTCTTCTTGGTAGCCTTGATTAGATGACCAAACCTCTCCTTAAGCGAGAACTTTCTAGACATTGCCAATAATGTTATCTAATAATATTATTAGGATAATATGAATTATTAGCCGATAATGAAAGATCTTTGTGTAATGTGATTATTGAAACAACAATGATATAAAATATCAATAGCGACAATTATTAACTTTCGATAAAATCTTTGAGCGGTAATTCTTTGTAACCATTATTGAGTAGTGCCTTCTTACGTAAGAATCAATAATTGGTGCAATCTGGTGTCTTCTTGTTCGACAAGCAGCGTATTAGTGTGTTTTAACCCCGGGTATTCAGCGATGATACTTAATAACAACTTCTGTAGATTATTTAAAAACAACTTATATTTGTCGTTTTCTTCATCCGATCGCTTTTTAGTTATGGGGCCCACACATTTGCTTGTGCAGTAAATACGAATATTCACAAGCGATGCGAATATTCCACGACCAACGAATATTCCAAGCGATAATGAATATTTTATAACCACTTGCTTATTTTGAAATATTTGCGTATTTAACCATAACTATCCACATTAATCAAATCAACCCTTACTATTTCAAAAAATAAATAAAGGAAATTCCTTTTTATTTAAAAATTTGGGGTCTTATTTTGTGGAGGTTTTTTATCGTTTCGGATCGTTTGAATCTTTTACGTGAGTAAATACGTACCAACTCCGGTCCCAATAACGTTGCTTCACCCACCTCATCCAGCATACTAGAGAAGCGACACTTTCTTCCATACAACGCTTGAATGGAGCCATGCCAATACTGCTTGATAAGCTGTTGTTGTAGGAAAACTCCACCGATGGTAAGAACTTGTCCCAGACTCCTCTTGAAATCAAGGACACGAGTCTTAATAGATCTTCAAGAGTTTGAATAGTCCTCTCCATTGTCCGTCATTCGAGGATGATATAGAAGCTAAATCGTGAAGTCTGTGCCCATAGCTTTTTGCAAACTAACCCAAAATCGTGAAGTGAATCTTGGGTCTCGATCGAAACTATGGGATACGGCATACCATGCGATTTAAAATCTCGTTTATGTACATATCTGGCAAGGCGTTCAAGTGTATAAGTTTCTCGATCGGAAGAAATGAGCGGAGACTTGGTCAATCTATCAACAATGACCCAAATCACATCAATGCCTTGAGAAACCTTAGGAAGGCCGTGCTGTGAAATCCATGGTAATGTGCTCCCACTTCCATTCTAGAATTTCAAGTGGTTGCAATGGACCTTTTGGTACTTGATGCTCATTTTAACTCGTTGACAAGTTAGACACCTTGAGATAAACAAATGGCGCTTCTCTCTCTTCATATTCCTCCACCAAAATGTATGGCGAATATCATGATACATTTTGGTACTCCGAGATGGATTGCAAATGGTGTGTCATGCGCCTCCATCATGATATTATACTTTAAATCGGTCGTTAGGAACACAAAGTGGAGTTGACTCAAGTATTCCTTCTTCATCGATTCTTGCTTAAGATAGCACCTTTTTGCACTTTCTTCCTCATACACATCACCTCCAGTGCCAGAGCTTGGCGACTTTAACTTTATCGATTAAAGTCGGTTACTACTCGTATACTCGCTTATCATCACATGCGTCCACGAGTCATTAACTCTATCTCCATCCTTTGCAAGTCACACAAAATGGGCCTTTACGTTGACAATAACGCACTTTCATGCTTGCATATGATCTTCTACTCAATCGTCAATTACTACCACGTTCGCTTTTCAAGATGGTATTGGATGGTATGATCATAATCTTTCAATAGTTCAATGCAACGTCATTGTCGCATGTTGAGTTCCTTTTGAGTGAAGAAATATTTGAGGCTTTTATGATCCGTAAAGATCTCCACTTTCTCCCCATACAAGTAATGTAAGACCCTAACTTTTATAAATAAAGATGAATTTTTTTATAAATATTATTTTGAATATTATGGAATAAATTTGATATAATGTTATAGTTGTGGGTAATATTTATAAATTTTGCAAAAGTAAGCGAAGTTGTTATAAAATATTAGTTTGGCCTGGGAATATTCTTTTGTCGGGGAATATTCATACGACTCAATCATTAGTGGACCCCACAATGGAAGTATTTGTAAGTAGTTAGAAAATGACAAATTATTTTTCTATAAAAATAATGGCGAGAGGTGTTAAGTCAAAACCGCATTGAACTACCATTAGTAAAAGTGCGATGTCTGGCGTAGTTGATATAGTAGACACGATATTGATTATTGATGCTTACGTGAGAAGTCACCAATTTATGCTCGATTATTGCTACGAGAATTAACTGCATCATATCTCTTATATTATTGATTCAATTATTCTCACAATTATCATACGTATAATATGTTATAGTATTAAATTATTAATTGAGACTACAAGTTATAAATGATTAATAATTGTTGAAAGATTAAATATGTGTTGATTAAAATAAAATAATTTGTGGTAATATTTATTCGATCCTTGATATATATAAAGAGTACATTATGAGGCGTTTGTGGTAACTTTGATTATTTTATGGGGGCCCCATATTATGTCATCATCTAAGAGTCCTTCGTCGAATAGTAATTACCTTTGTGAATAGTGAATTACCTTTGTGAATAGTAATTACCTTTTGTGAATAGTAATTACCTTCGTCGATAGTATTTAATTCGTCAATAGTAATTACCTTTGTGAATAGTAATTACCTTTGTGAATAGTAATTACCTTTGTGAATAGTAATTACCTTCGTCGATAGTATTTACCTTCACAATCGATAGTATTTACCTTCGTCAATAAGTAATTACCTTTGTGAATAGTAATTACCTTTGTGAATAGTAATTACCTTCGTCGATAAGTAATTACCTTCGTCAATAGTAATTACCCTTTTCATGAATAGTAGTTGTCCTTGATATTACCAAGAGTTAAGCTTGCTTCTTGATTGTTCCAAGAGGTTAATTACCCCTTCGCAAATAGTAGTTGTCTCTTCAATATTACCAAGAGTCATTTTGACCCCTTCATTAAGACTAAGAGCCACCCTCGCTTTTTCTATAAATAGAAAGCTCATTCCTTCATTATTTCTTACGAATTCTTTGAAACTACAGAGAAGCTATAGAGAGAAAGAAAAGTATATTCGCTACTTCACTTTTCCAATATTCGATTCTTCTAAGGTAGGGAATATTATTTGTTGTACTCGTAAGGGGTGTTATTCTTTCTTATTCATGAAGAGAACTTCATTATTCCATTCTTTATTATTACATTGGAATAACTTTGTAAAAAGTGGCATACCCTATACATAACCTTTGTATACAGCAAGCATACTCTATACTTGGTGAAATCCTTATGTTATTCCATTCCTATCTATTCTGTTGGAATAACTTTTGATATGCTGGAATCCTCTATACTTGGTGATCTTCTTCATTATTCCATTCTTTATTATTACGTTGGAATATCACATGCGTGTGTTTTACAGGACACAGTTAAATCTTTATTATTATTACATTGAATATCCCATGCATGTGTTTTACACTTGGGACTGGTTAAAATCTTTATTATTATTACATTGGAACATCACGTGCATGCGTTTTCTGTGGGACACGTTAAGATTATTTATTATTCCGTTGGAATAACTTTGCTGTCTTGATCTATCGCATTTACGTGGTGATTTCTTTTGTTATTCCATTCTTTATTATACCCAAATTGGTTAAAACTTTGACTTCTATACTCCATGAATTTAGTGGAATATCCTTGATATTTGCGCTTCATCCAAATATTTTTAATGAAAATATTTTTACGAGCATTCTTGAATTTTACTCTACAAAGCAAAGATCATGTTGACAATTTGGACGTTATTAGTTCTGAATAAATTAATTTAGTAAACTTGTTTTATTGAATTATTATGTCATTGTCATCATCCTCATGTTATATTATGTTATCTTTGGCTTACGTGCATAGATGAACTTAGTATGATTATGACCGTGGATCATTCAAAGATAATCATGGCTTGATATAAATGATGTGACAAAATTCCTCGATGGCTTTGTAATGCGTTGATGGATAGTTTTTGGTATGATTATGACCAAGAGTGATTCTAAGTATAGTCGTGACCATTGGTAATTTGATGAAAATCCTTGACCAAGTAATGCAGGGGATGATTAGATATTGTGGTTTATTCATTAAAGCGGTTCTTAGTGATAAAATTGATGAAAACCTTTTAAAACCTAAAAGATAGTAGACTTTATTTTCTCTTGACTCTTTTTAATGGATTCAAGATATTCCGCTATGAGTTAAAGCTGGTTGTTTATTGTATTTTATCGTTTAACAACATTGTAGGCTAATGATAATTTATTCGCATTATCTTAGTCATAATATTTCTTCTTTTGGGACTAGTTGAGCTCACCCTTTCTTTCCTTTGTTCTCTTGAGAAATGAGAATATAAATTTGGGACGAGTCGGGGAAAAGAGTGATGGTCCCGAAGATAGCATTAGTAGTCCTCACTATTACATTAAATAAGTGTGACAATAAATGTAATGAGGACTCTTGAGTATGGATATTGTCTAAATGACAACATTCCTATTAGAACTCTCGGTTTATGTATTGTCGTATGTTTACGTACGGATGTATAATTAAGTTTGTATTTGAATTTATGTACCATGTAAGTGGCGACCTAAGATGGGTGGACGTATACCTAATTTTGGGGGAGTCACAAGTAATGCTTCAAATTTTAAGTGCAAAGACAACAAATGCCAATTCTAGATCATGAGTAGGATAATTCCTCTCATATTCTTTGAGTTGTCATGAGGCATAAGCTATAACTTTTCTATGTTGCATAAGAACACATCCCGACCCTTTGTTCGAAGCATCAACATGTAGATGACAAATCCTCGAGGCGGATGGTATTGCCCGAGCAGTCTTGAAATAAGTCTCCTCTTGAGTTCTTGAAAACTCTTCTCACATTCTTCGCCTCCAACCGAACTTTGTATCTTTTCGAGTCATTTGAGTCGATGGAGTAGCGATTCGAGAAAATTCTTCCACGAATCTCAGATAATAACCAAATTTAAACCGAGAAAGCTACGATCTTGGCCATCGATTTAGGTTCTTCCCGACTTTGAATAGTTTGATCTTTCGGGTCAACAGATATTCCATGACTTGATACCACGTGCCCAAGGAATGCTACTTCTTTCAAGCCGTAACTCGCATTTCTTTAACTTGGCATAAAGCTTATATTGCGAAGCTTTTGGAGTGTCACCTTTAAGTGTTGCTTCATGATCTTCACGGCTTTTGGAATAAATAAGGATGTCATCAATAAAGACGACCACAAAGTGATCTAAATATTCCTTGAATATTAGGTTCATCATATCCATGAAGGCAAAGGAGCATTAGTCAATCCAAAGGACATGACTAGGAATTCATAATGCCGTCTGGAGTTCTGAAAAGCCGTCTTTGGAATGTCGTGTTCTAACCTTCAATTGGTGAAATCAGGACTAAGATCAATCTTTGAAAAGAATTTGGCTCCTGAACCGGGTCAAACAGGTCATCAATACGTGGCAATGGATACCTATTTTTGATGGTGACATGATTCAACTCCAGATAATCAATCAAAATCGCATACTCTCATCTTTCTTCTTCACGAATAGAGCAGGAGCACCCCAAGGAGAAGTACTGGGACGAATAAAGCCGATGTCAACAATTCTTGCAGTTGGGTCTTTAACTCTGAAGTTCAATAGGAACCATTCGATATGGGGCTTTGAAATAGGTTTTGTATGGGGTTCGAGGTCGATACAAAATTCAATTTCACGCCGGGGTAGGCGGGAAGTTCTTGAGAATCGTCAGAAATTTATTAACAATAGAAATATCATTCAAAACTAACGTATTTTTGTTTAAATCTGTGACATTAGCTAAGAAAGCTTGACATCCGTTTTTCAATAAACGAATAGCTTTATTTCTTGAAATGACCGTGATTGATTTTAATGGTTTGGTTGTTTGAATTCGCATAATAGGTTGATTAGGAATATGAAAGCTAACAACCTTACGAAAATAATCAATTTTTTGCATGATAAGTAGTTAACCAATCAATCCACAGAATCACGTCAAATGCAAGTATTTTTAATGAAATAAGATCGACGGTGGTAATGTGAGGGTACCGATTTGAACCAAACAAGACTTATAAACAGTGGATGTAATGAAGGTTTCTCCCAACGGAGTTTCCACAGATAAGTCAAAGTCTAATTTCTCCGAGTCAAATTTAATCGATGGCGCAAGTAGGAAAAATAAAAGAATGGGTAGAAACCGGTATCAAATAAAGTATAGACTTCATTAGAGTTTATGATAAGCTTACCGTGATGACCTTATTCGGGTTCCTTGCTCCGGAGGTCACAACAAACGCTCTCCTCAGACTAACTGGTTTTGACTTTTCTGGAGCGGCCTTTGGTGCCTCCATCCTAGTTGAATTTGTCTTTCTCAGAACGACAAAATCGAGCTAAATGAACTTTCTTCCACAATTATAACATGCTTTGGATGGCATGCGCGATTAGGACTAATGGGTCCCTCTCCTCCGCATTTGAAGCATATGATAGATGGTCTTTCTCCTTCCTTAACAATGGTCTTTGGTCTTGACGTCTTTCCATCATTGTTGAATCTCCTTTTCTTGAAATATCCATTCTTATTATTTTGTACGATTACCACCAAGTGGTTACCATATCTGGCATGTTGATTCCTCCACGCTTTTTTGTCACCGCTTCGATGACTACTCTCCGGTGTATTATAATTTCTTGGTACTCTCTCTTTTTAGTTGCGTTGACTCGTTATCGCGCTCCACTAATCGAGCCCTATTTACAACATCCGAATACAAACACGGTTTATGAGAAATAAGATGTTGGCGTATCTCCCGACTTCAAACCTCTTAAAAACATTAGCGTCATTCTCTTCTTCATTATCCACCAAGTGACTTAAACCGTAGTGATAACTTCGCAAATTTTGCCTCATATTGCGACACGGTCATATTGTTTTGTTCCAACTTGATAAACTCTACCTCCTTCATGTGGCGAATACTTTGAAAGTATTTGTCGTTGAAGCGACTCTGGAACTTCTCCCAAGATATCTTGAGACAAAGAAGTTGAGTACGTTTTACCGATTCCCACCGATGTCGCCTCTCTCGCGCAACATAAAAGCCGTGAAAGGGAACCTTTTGCTCCTCGAGCATCCCAAGACATTAAATATCTTGGTAATCTGCTTTATCCATGCTTCCTTGAAGTGGTTTTGGCTCTCCTTAAACTCCGGTGGTCCCAGCTCCTTGAATTGTTTAAGCGGTGATCGCCGAGAGTTTTCGTGTTTCCAACTACGTTTTGGACAGAGTAGCTCTACTTCATTTGTTGCATAAATTCGCATAAAGCCTCTAAACATTTGATCATTCATCATTTGGTCGGTGTTGTTGTTTGCATGAGGATTATCGCCTACGATGCACATTATCCTGAATATTGATATGTGGTGAATCAACGATCACCTGTGCTCCATTGCTATTCTCAACATTCTTAGATGTCATTTTCGACATCTTGCCATAAAATAAAAGGTTAATTGACATGTAACAAATTATCTCTATATTTACCGCCACCAATAAAATAGCACATAAACTTAGGTAGGTATCATCTTAGCGAAGGTATTCCCGTCTCTCCCTCCTAGTACTATTCTCACATCTTAGCGAGGATCATATCCCTAAGCTTTGATACCAATTTGTGGCGCCCCCAAAATTAGGTATACATCACCCATCTTGGGTAGTCGGATACATGAATGTAATTTAAATACAACTTACTAATATAAGCGCCGTGTACAATACGACATAAAGCGTGAGTTTGAATACAAATATTGTCTACTAGATATTATACAAACTCAAAAGGAGTCCTCATTACAATTATTATCACACTATTTCACGAATAGTGAGGACTACTAATCTTATCCTCGGACCATTACTCCGTTCCCAGGCTCGTCCCAAAGCTATATTCTCATTTTACGAAGAGAACGGTGAAAGAAAGGGTGAGCTCAACTAGCTCGAAGAAATATTATGACTAAGATAATGCGAATAAATTATCATTAGCCTACAACAAAGTGTTAAACCGATAAAATATAATGAACATCAAGTTTAACTACAATGAACCAATGAATCCATTAAAAAGTCAAGTAGAAAATAAAATCTACTATCTTTTATGATTTTAAAAGGTTTTTCATCATCGTTATAATTTGAGACTCGGCTTTAATAAATATTCCACATCATCGAATCACCCTCGCATTACGGCCGAGGATATTCTTTAGTATCGCGACCATAATTATTCATGCACTACTCACGGCCGAGAATAGTTGTGTATTCATTAATGGTCATGATCATGCCAACAATATTTGTCCATCAATGCACTACTACATAATCGAGGATTTTTATCACATCATTTGTAACATTACTCGGCCATGATTACAGAATAGTCTCTCGGTCATAATCATACCAAGTCCATCTATGCACTCTGAGCCACGGATGACTTTCATCACATCATTTGTAACATTACGGCCATGATTACAACCGAATAGTCTCTGAGTGGTCATAATCATACCAAGTCCATCTATGCACTCTGAAGCCACAGATGACTTTCAACATAATATAAACATGAGGATGATGACAATGATATAAGAATTGATAAAACAAGTTCAAGAATTATTTTATCCAGAATTATTAACGCCCCAATTGTCAACATGATCTTTGTTTTATAGAGTAAAATTCAAGAATGATCGGAAGAATATTTCCATGAAAGATCTTTGGATGAAACGCAAATATCGAGGATATTCTACTAATTTCATGGAGTATGAGTCAAAGTTTTAACCAATTTGGGTATAATAAAGAATGGAATAACAAAAGAAATCACCATGCATGCGATGATAATCGCATGCAGTGAAGTTATTCCAACAAAATAATAATAACGGAACCGTGTTAGAGGTGAAATTCACACAAGCGGGATGTTCCAACAGAATAATAAATGCGAAATAATAAATGATGGAACCGAATTAGGCGTATAGATAAAGACGTAGGATATTAAGACAGAATAATAAAGACGGAATAATAAAAATGGAACTGTGTGCGTGTAAAACACACGCATGGATATTCCAACAGAATAATAATAAAGCGGAACCCGGTCAAATTGTAAAACACACAGCGAGGATGTTCCAGCGAATAATAATGAAGAATATCACCAAAGTATAGGGTAGAAATCACAGATACTGAGTTATTCCAAACGAATAATAAGAAATGGAATAACAACGAGTTCTCTTCATGAATAAGAAAGAATAACACCCTTACACGGTACAACAAATAATATTCCTACCTTAGAAGAATTAAATATTGGAAAAGTGAAGTAGCGAGAATACTTTTCTTCTTTCTCTCTATAGTTTCTCTCTGTAGAGTTTCAATGAATTCGTAAGAAATAATGAAGGAATGAGCTTTCAATTTATAGAAAAAGCGAGGGTGGCTCTTTGTCTTAACGAAGGTCAAAATGACTCTTGGTAATATTGAAGAGACAATTCTACTATTTCGATGAAGGGTAATTAACCTTTGGAACAATAGAAGAAGAAGTTAACTCTTGGTAATATTGAAGGGACAACTACTATTTGCGAAGGGGTAATTACTATTGGACGAAGGTAATTACTATTGGCGAAGGTAAATACTATTGAAGAAGGTAATTACTATATTGAAGGTAAATACTATTGACGAAGGTAATTACTATTCACAAAGGTAATTACTATTGACGAAGGTAAATACTTATTGACGAAGGTAATTCTATTCACAAAGGTAATTACTATTCACAAAGGTAATTACTATCGACGAAAGAGACTCTTATATGATGACATATGGGGCCCCCATAAAATAATCAAACTTACCACAAACGTCTCATAGCAGACTCTTTATATATATCGAGGATTGAATAAATATTACCACAAATCATTTTATTTTTAATCAACACATTTTTAATCTTTCAACAATTATTAATCATTTATAACTTGTCGTCTCAATTAATAATATAACATATTATCTGAGATGATCTTTGTGACAATAATTGAATCAATAATATAAGAGATATGATGCAAGAATTACTATAGCAATAATTGAGTATAGCTAAGTGACTTCTCACGTAAGCATCGATAATCAATCTGGTAGTGTCTTCTTATGCGACCACAGCGTATTCTTGTACTTTTTACCATAGGGTAGTTCAGCAGTTTTAACGGTAACACCTCATAGTTATTTTTATAGAAAGATAATTTTGTTGTTTTTAACTACGACAATACTTCCGTTGTGGGGTCCACTAATGATCGAGCCGTCGTAAATACGAATATTCCAAATAAAAAGAATATTCCCAGAACCAAACGAATATTTTATAACAACTTGCTTACTTTTGCAAAATTTATAAATATTACCCACAACTATAACATTATATCAAATTTATTCCATAATATTCAAAAATAATATTTATAGAAAATTCATCTTTATTTATAAAATCTGGGGTCTTACATACGTGTTTTAACCACCGAGTATTTTAACAAGATAATCTGAATAACTACTATTTGTTATTTTTAAACAACTTATATTTGTATTTTTTTCATCCAATCGCTTTCAGTTATGGGCCCACACACGGTCGTGGCTGTGGTAAATGCGAATATTCCTCGACGAAGACGAATATTCCACGACCAAACGAATATTCAAACAACAATGAATATTTTATAACCACTTGCTTATTTTGAAATATTTTGCGTATTTTACCCCTAACTATCCACATTAATCAAATCAACCCTTACTATTTCAAAATAATAAATAGAAAATTAAATTTCATTAATAATAAGTTGGGGTCTTACAAACTAAGCAGTTTAAGGAGCAATTCATTAACAATGACAGCAAGGCGGCTCCTATTCATAATGTAGGAGAAACAATGGCAACCATTGGTTGGTCACCGCATTAAGCGATTCAAGAGCTGGAACCAAGGAGTTTTGGGAAAGCCGGGACCACTTAAAAGCGAGACGTGGTTAAAGCGAGATCACCAAGATATTTGAGGTCTTAGGATGCTCCGAGTAGCAAAAGGTTTCCTTTGCCACCTTTATATTACGTGAAAAGCGCGGATCATTGGTGGAATCAGTAAAAGCGTACCCTGCATCGCGCGACTTCAAGATGTCTTGGGAGAAGTTCCAAGAGCTATTCAACGACAAGTACTTTCCCAAAAGTATTCGTCACATGAAAGAGGTGGAGTTTATCAAGCTAGAGCAAAATAATATGACCGTGTCGCAATATGAGGCTAAATTTACAGAGTTGTCCCGGTTTGCATCCCATTTGGTCGATAATGAGGAGAGAATGACGCGAATGTTTTTAAGAGGTTTGAAGTCGAGGAACGCCAATATCTTATTTCTCATAAAGCGTGTTTGTATTCGAGATATTGTAAATAGGGCTCGATTAAGGAGCGCGATAACGAGTCAACGCAACCAAAAGAAGCGGTAAGACAAAATGATAATCTTGGTGATACTTGATCATCAAAGCGGTGACAATAAGCATAGATGGAATCAACATACCGAAATGGTAACCACTTGATTGGTAATCATGGTCAAAACAATAAGAATGGACATTTCAAGAAGAGGAGATTTAACAATGATGGAAAGACGTCAAAGACCAAAGACCCGTTGTTAAGGAAGGAGAAAGACCACTATCATATGCTTCAAATGCGGAGGGAGGACACATCGGTCAAAGCTGCGATGCTTGAGTCAAAGCATGTTATAATTATGGAAGAGAATGTCATTTAGCCCGATTTTGTCGTTCACCAGAAGACAAGTTCAAGCTAGAATGGAGGCACCAAAAGTCGTCCCGTAAAAGTCAAATAGGTAGTTTAAGAGAGAACGTTTTTTTTCGTGACAAGGAACACGAATAAAATTATCACGGGTATGTTAGTCATAAACTCTTGTGAAGTCTATACCGTGTTGAATCTGGGATTCTACTCACTCTTTTATTTCACCTAGTTGTGTTCAATGTTTGAATTTAACTCTGGAGAAGTTAGATTTTGATTTATCTGTTGAAACTCGGTTGGGAGATACCTTCATTACCTCCATTTATTTATAAATCTTGTTCAAATCAACACTTTCACGTTATTCGTCGATCGTATCTCTTTGAAAATACTTGCCTTTGATGTGATTTTTGGAATAGATTGGTTAACTACTCATCATGCTTTTTCATCAGGGTTGTTAGCTTTCATATTCTAACCAAACTTGTTATGCGAATTCAAGCAACCAAATCACTAAAGTCAACTATGGTCATATCAAGCCATAAGTAAAGAGCCCCGATCCTTTCGTTGTTGACTTCCTTGTGTGGAATGCTGCTTTGAAGCGGACTTTTCTGTGGTATAATCGTGAATGACGATGGAAAGTTGATAGGTATCAATGTAACGTGTTACCCAAGTCTTGGATGAGAGTCACAGTTTTGAATGATATTTCTATTGTTAATAAATTTCCTTACGTATTCTTGAAGACTTCTTAGCCTTTACCCCTAGGCGTGAAATCGAATTTTGTATTGACCCAAAGACAAAACCCATTTCTAAAACCCTCAAATATTTCTTTAACTAAAATGAAGCGTAATACGCGCCAAAAGACGTTGGCTCGAAGTTATTGAAGATTACGATCGTACCATTCAATACCATCGTAGGAAAGCGAGAACGATGTGGTGACGGCGTTGAGTAGAAGATCGTATGCGTTACTGAGTGCGATGTTGTTAACACAAAGACCCATTTCGTACGACTTACAAATGATGAAGATAGAGTTAAAGACTCTAGGAACCCACGTGAAGATAACGAATATACGAGTAGAATTAATCGACTTTAATCGATAAAGTTAAAGCCGCTCAAGCTACACACCCAGAGCTAATGAATGTGAAAAATTAAGAAGGTTCAAGAGGGCGTTATTCTAGAAGCAAGAATTGATGAATAGAAGAAATCTCAACCCTCGATTTAATTGGCCCATTTAAAATCCTCGATAAAGTAGGAATTGTGGCTTATAGACTCGTTTTACTGCCAAGTATGTCGCGTGTTCATAACGTTTTTAACGTATCGACGTTACGTAAATATGGGGATGATCCAAACCACATTATTAATTTAGAACCAGACGAGATAGCGGATGATTTAACGTATGAGGAGATACGTGTTAAAATCTTGGATAAGAAGGATTATATTCGACACTCAAAGGTTATACCTCGAGGTTAGAATTTGAAGTGAGGTCATGGTATCCTCACCGTTGGCATATACCGAATCGTGCACGTAAATTTTTTGGGCGAAATTTCATAAGGAGGGAGATTGTGAGACCCTTGATTTTTTGAATAAAGATTAAATTTTCTCGAAATATATTTTTGAATATTATGGTGTGGATTTGATATAATGTTATAGTTGTGGGTAATATTTACAAATTTTGTAAAGTACGCAAGTTGTTATATAATATTCGATTGGTCGGGGAATATTCGTTTTAACAGGAAATATTCGTACAACGACGCAATCATTGGTGGACCCCCACAACAGAATTATTGTCGGATTGAGAAAACGACAAAAATACTTTATAAAAATAATGGCGAAAGTTTTACCGTTAACTGTTGAATCACCCGGTGTTAAAGTAAAAGAATGTCTGGCATTGGTTAAGATAGTATAGTACACTGCGGTATTGATTATTGATGCTTATATGAGAAGTCACTCGGTTATACTCAATTATTGCTACGATAATTCTTTGCATCATATCTATCATATTATTGATTCAATTATTGTCACGATGATCGTTTTTGCATAAAATATTTTTATTAAATCAATACTTGAGACGACAAAGTTATTCATATTATAAATTGCAATATTTACAATGTATAGAAGTTCTGTCAAGGAGAGGTTTGGTCACCTAATTGCGGGCCAATAGGGAGAAATCCTTATTGGAAAGCCCCCTCTTTCCTGGGAACGAACTGGTTGATAAATATTGTGAGTTATAATATTAATAATGAATGTTGTTTGGAGTTGAATTTGGAGACGCGGACGTGATATTTGAGTCCAAAACGACAAAATTGGTAAAAATAGTCTATAAACACAAAATTTTTCGGGATTCACTATTTGGTCAAAAAGTCAACTGTTGACTTTTTCAGGAAAAGTCAAATTTCAAAATTTCAAAATTTATATTTTTAATAAAAATAGTTTCATTATGTTGGAATTATTTGTGTTAGTGAAAATCAACATTTATTTCGATAAAAATTGATGTCTGGAGGTTATTTTGACCAATCGGGTATTTAACCGGATAAATGAGCAATTAATTGCTATTATTTCACATGATTATAACTATTTTTTCACATGTGTATACTATTGTTTCACATTCTTGTTACTATTAGGGGAGTTACTGCAAGATTGATAATACTTACATGACTAAGTTAAAAATGGATGTATAGATGGGGTACTATACTGTAATTCGTATTTTCACATGTCTAGAACTATTGATTCACATGGTTTACTATTGATTCACATTATTTACTATTAGGGGAGGTGGTGTAAGTTTGATAATACTTGCAGAACTAAATTAAAAATGAAAGAAAAGTTGGAGGTATTGTTCTATAATTTTTCAAGCCCCAAAATGTGCAATTATCGGAACTATATTTTTTTATAAATAGAAGCTCATTCTTTCTTCATTTCTCATCAATTTACTAAAGCTATAGAGCACTTATTATAGAGAGAAATTATAGAGAGAGAAGCTATAGAGAAAATCTATAGAAGAAGAGAAGTTCCGCTACTTCACTACTCCTATATCCAGATTTCTTTACTACGGTAAGGGTGTTATTTCTTTTGTATTCAAGAAGAGAACTTACATTATTCCATTCTTTATTATTCTATTGGAAAAACACCTTATCACGCTGCTACTACCTATACTTGGTGACATTCTTCTATTATTCCGTCTTTATTATTACATTTGAATATCCTGTTTTGTGAGTTTTACTACTGGGACTGATTCCATCTTTATTATTCTGTTGAAATATCACATGCGTGCGTTTTACGCTTGGGACCTGGTTCCATCTTTATTATTGTTCTATTGGAATATCACATCGTGCGTTTACTGTGGGACTGGTTCCATCTTTATTATTGTTATATTGGAATATCACATGCATGCGCCACGTGGGACACGGTTCTACATCTTTATTATTACATTGGAACATCACTTCGGTGCAATTTACTTTGACACAGTTCCGATTACTTATTATTACATTGGAATAACTTGTCTATGTAAAGTACCGCATGCATGGTGATTTCTTTTGTTATTCCATTCGTTATTATACTCAGTTGGTTAAAGTTTTGACTTCTATACTCCATGAAATTAGTGGAATATCCTTGATATTTGCGCTTCATCCGATATCTTTTCATGGAAATATTCTTCCGAGCATTCTTGAATTTTACTCTACAAAAGCAGTATCATGTTGACAATTTGAACGTTATCAGTTCCTGGATAAACTAATTCTTGAACTTGTTTTATTAAATTCTTATATCATTGTCATCGTTCTCATGTTTATATTATGTTGAGAGTCATCTGTGGCCTGTAGTGCATAGATGGACTTGGTATGATTATGACCATGGATTATTCGGTATAATCATAACCGTAATGTTACAAATGATGTGGAAAAAGTTCTCATTGGCCCGTAGTGCAGTGATGGAAAGTTTTTGGTATGATTATGGCTATGAATTCTCTTTGGCCGTAGTGCAAAGATGAATTGTTTTATGGCATGATCAGGACCGTTGATGAAAACATGATTATCTGAAGCCGTAATGCATGGATAATTCGTGGTCGTGATACTAAAGAATATCCTTGGTAAAGTAGTGCGCAGGGGTGATTCGATGATGTGGATTATTTATTAAAATTTGAGTCCCAATGATAAAAGTGATGAAAAACCTTTTAAATCATAGAAGATAGTAGATTTTATTCCTACTTGACTCTTCTAATGGATCGCTTTGTTAGATTGCGAGATTAAACTTGATGTTTGTTATATTTTATTAGTTTAACACTGTTGAAGGCTAACGATAAATTATTCTGCATTATCTTAGTCTTAATATTTCTTACTAGGCTAGTTGAGCTCACCCCTTTTTTTTCTTTGTTATCTTGAGAAATGAGAGCGTGAAATTTGGGACTAGTCGGGGAACGAGTGATGGTCCTAGATGGTGCATTAGTAGTCCCTCACTATTACGTGAAATAGTGTGATAATAATTGTAATGAGGACTCCTTTTGAGTTTGTATAATCTCTAGTAGACAATATTTGTATTTAAACTCACAGCTCATGTTGTATATTTAAGATTGTATTTGTATTCTGTACCATGTATTTGGCGACTCAGAATAGGTGATGTATTCCTGTTTTGGGGGCGTCACAACAACATGTTTAGGAATCACTGCAAATGTGGAGAAAACTTAATTTGTGAACAGAATTACATATTAAAAAAATTCACACAAGTATAAAAATGAATAAAGCATGATCAAATAGTAAGTACCTACCGTGAGGCATGTTTGACATATTTCGAGAAGCACCTTCCTCGGTAATGATCAACAACTCCACTTGGCCACAATCCTCGTAGAATTTCACCATGTAATTAGTGTCTTTCTATTTCCAGGAATAAAGTACTTGTTTAACATGCCATCAACATTATAATGGAACATTTCAGCCAATTCTTGCTTGAAAGCACTCAACTGGATTTACTGATCAAGATCAATTGGATACGCCTCCCCACCTTTTTTAAGGTAAAGACTCATCTTTTCCCATCTCAAAATCACCCAAAGACTGACATATAGCTATAATTTTCTTTGTGGTCATCTTTGAGACAATAAAATTTACAAAAATTAATCAAGTTAAACCAAGTCTTATAGGCTTCAATTCAATTGATCGTAATCTAAGTAAAGCAACGAAACTTGTTCACAAAATGGGTGTCCTAAAATACGTATCATGAAATTTAGCCTACATTCACGAATTAATTACTTAACTACAGAAATCATCAAATTATTCTTCAATTCACAATATGAATTACTTAATTCAAAATTAGAACTGAATTAAACTAATTATACCAAACAATTGGATCGAAGAGAAGGCCTTCCTTCCATTTCTTTATCACTGAAACAAAAACTCATTGCAAGTAATGTGAAAATTAGTTATACAAATCAAAATGTTCAAATAGAAATATCAATTTGTTTTCATCTTTTCTGCATAGCAAAACAACAATCAACATATAGTCGTCATATATAATTTAGTTTATTTAATGCAAACCTTAAAGTTCAATAAAAAAAATTAACGAAGAGTACTCGTTACCAAAAAAAGGTAGTAATAAGTTACAATACCTGAATATTGATCCTCATTACCAAACTGTAATTAGATAAAACGGTGACAAAAGTTCATATATAGTGTTGTTCCTTTGCTTTATCATGTATACATACATGCCTTTAAGCAGTCTAAATTTATTGTTGTCTACAGTATCCATCGGTTTGATGATGAGATGGAGATGAGATCGTTGGAATCGAGAGACGATTTGAGGGAATTTACAGAGGAGGAAGAAGAGGAGGAGGAGAAGAAGAAGATCAAATCGATTGATTCATTAGAGATCAAGAGATGAGAGATGTGATTTACAGAGGAGGAGATGAAGAGATGGGTAAACCAACAGAGATTGGATTTATAGAAATTAATGAAAATGATCGAAAAAGCCAACCGAAAGAGGAAAAAGAATTGATTTATGGGTGTGTTTTTCAATCGACCGAGTTAACTCTTAATTAATTAAGAGTTGACTTGATGAGTTTTTCAATTAAAAAGATCAATTGTCCAGCCTTTATATATAAGTATTGATTTACTCAAAAATAAAATATTAAGGGACAAACTTTAAAAGGATAAATATTACTGGAAACAAAATAATATACACCCCTTTAATATATTCAAGGGTTCTTTACATAAGTATACAACAAATAGAAAGTAATTACAAGAAAAGTGCATCAACTAAATATTTACAAAAAGATTGTAAATATTACAAAATAATACAATTCACATTAATAAGGAACCTAAAATTAAGGACAAATAACTATCATACTTAATAATTTAAATTCAAATATTTGGATCTAACAACAACAACAAATTCAAATTCAAAATAATAATTCAAATTTAAATATTCAAATTCAAATCTTCATCTCCTCACATACACTTTGAAATAATAGTAAAAGTCGCTACACCGTCAGCGAATCTCCAGATTATCCAAAAGCGCCAATGAGAATAAGAAAAAGATTAGATCCTACAAAAAGTTTAAAAATAAATAAATGTAACTATTAATGTTCGAAAATTTTTTATAACTATTTTGTTACTCATAAATAATAAAATGGTTACCTTTGTATGAATGATTGGCTACCAACTCCATCACATTTAAACGAAATTGGCAAATTAATAAAATGAATTGGTAACCAAACTTTTATACATAGGTAACCAAACTTTTATACCAAGATAACTAATCTATCTTCATACCGCAGTATGAATTAGTTACCTTAAATGCGAAAGTTTGGCAACCAACTGTATGAAGGTTTGGCTACTAATCGTATTACATGCAAAATAATTTGGAAACTTAATAAAATGTAATTGGTTACCTTAGCATGAAGGTTTGGCTACCAATTGCATTATGAAAAAGCTATGAAGCAGAGCAATTGTAACGTCAAAAAACAGAGCGATGGTAACGTTCTTCCTTCTCCTTAGTCTCCACACTCATCCCCGGGCCCTTCATATTTGTCGAACCAAGCTCGCATCGGGACCACGGTCCCTGATTTTTCGTTTGTTACTATATTTTCGACCTTTATTACTTCGATTATCAAGTAATATGGTTAGTACCAATTACTAGTAGTAGTAGTACTTGCATCATAATACGGGTTTTCTTTGGATTTGTGGTAAACAAACATGAGATGAGTGTTAAACACTCACGCCCACTAAAAACCAACCGGGACCGGGACGAGTCCACTTGTGGTCAAACAAACATGAGATGAAATTTGTTCCAAACTGGAGAGCAGGAGATTAAAAAAATTTACTCACTCCAATAAAACTCATGCCCACACTTTTTTTTTCCGATTTACGCGCTATTGCTAAACAACACTCCAAATTCTTCATCACCAAGCAACCTTTGACGATTCCCGATCAACCTTAATCGCATCACCCATGATCATGGATTCATACGTTGAATGAAGAAGAGGTGATGATGACTAACTAGATTGTTATTGATGAGGAGAGAGAGAAGAAGTCATGAGTATAACTAATCCATAAATTAAGGAATCCTAATTGAATACTAATTCCCTAAATTAAGGAATCCTAAATGCACTAAGATTGTAAATAAATATGGAAGTGTATTAGTTGTCTAAAAATTTTATGAGGGCACTATTGTTGTAATTATTTTTAAAAATATAATAGAATATGTAATTCTCCCTATATAAAATATATAAATGGGTTGGGCCAAATAATGTAGAACATTTTCTCATTATGATCATCAAATGTTGAATTAATTCGGCTTTTATTCAGTTGTTACTTCCTGATCCAATATCTAGCAATACGATAACTTGGGTTGTTTTTTTAAGACTGGGCCTTCCTTCAGTTCTCGATGCCAAACTACAGCCGTTACAAATTCAAGAATTTATATTTATAAAATTATTTTGGTGATAAAAGATTAAAAATAAAATTATATGAATTGTAGTTATTGGTTATAACTATTAGACTAATTTTTATATAGTAAAACATTTATTAATTATAATCTGACAAATCATATTATATCCACTCTTTTTGTACCATCTTTAATCATCAAATCATTACTCGTTTTCATAAAGAGCTCTTCTTCTTCTAAGTGGATATGAATATATCTAAATTTTATTTTTAACCAAATATAAATAAGTGAAATTAAATAAACTCGTATCTAATTTTTATGTCCACGTATAATTTTTGTTTCATAAATGCAAATGTTACACAACACCACACGAGCTTGCCTTATTTAATAGATTTGGAAATGGCAATGACGGCAGGCAAGAATGTGCATCCAACCAAAAAGTATTAGTTTGGATTGCATAGCAAAAATCTCCCATCCTCTCGCCCCATTTATGGCCTCACGAAAAAACTCCTTCAAGAATTAATATTTTTGAGAGTTTGTGTAATAAAAAATATTAATTATTTAATTATATTTGTAATAATATAATATTGGTCAAAATATATTTAGTTTACCGTGTACTACAATGTTTTTATACATTTATTGAATATTATTGCATATAATATTTTTAATCCCCAAACATATTTTTTTTGAAGGAAGGCATTTCACCCTTTTTTTTTTATCGGTAGGGCAGTTTTAGTATCAAGGGAGTAGAAAAATAAGACTAAACTACACCGACACTTCCTCTATATAATGGTAATAATACTCGTATCCCTCTAATTTTTAAGTAATTATTAATACCTCTCTAAATTTTTAGAGTTGATTAAATAGATAAAATTACGTATTTATCCTTGTATATTATCAAATTTTAATTCCTAAATATAATATATATATATATATATATTATATATTTTTAATACAATACATTTTAATTATAGTTTTATTTGTAATTAAGACTATCTCATTTAAATTATTGGTAACTTATAAAAAACTAATTTAGTTTAATTAGCACACATTTTTGGATAAGTGATACAAATATTAAGAATTTTAAATTGTTCTAATTAAAGTGATTGAGTATGTTGATAGTTTAGTTTTGGTGTTTAATAACAAAAATTATTATTTGAATTCTTAGTTTTATATGTTAAATTTTCTTGAGTATATGTCAAAATTTGGGGTTTTTATGATTTTGATTACATTTTTAGCATATAATTGGTGTTGTTTCTGTGCAATGTTGAATAAAATAAAATATAGTAATATTTATTAATACCTCTATCTTGTAAAAAAGATTTTTCTTTAGTATATTTTTTTCTTATTTTTAGCAACAACATTTCTCATTTTTACTCTAAATAATTATGCATAAGTGTGACTTATGTTTAGTTTAATATTTGAGAAAATAATTAATATAATTTTTAATTTTTTATTTGAATAATAATATTCGTTATGTAATAATAAGTTTGTTTTATGTAAATTTTAAAATTTGGATAAAAAATTATAATTTTATTTATGTGTTAATTTGCACTTTTATGGATATTAAAATTTTACTTTTAGTTAAAAAATATTTAAATGTATATTACATAAATTTTAATATTTGAGAAATTTAGTTTGCAAAAAGTGTATGACTTTATTTTTCCGATAAAATGAATATTTATTATTTTTTTTTATATTATGTTATTTATTGCAAAAATTCATAATTTAATTAATTATATTAAGTTGAGTAAAAATTATAATGTACAAGTTTATATTTAATAGATATATTAAATATTATAAGTTTTAGAGTTTATTAGACATTACATTAAAAATATTTTTAAATATTAATTGGTCGTTCACATAGTGAATGGTGTCTAATTTTTATGTTCAATTTTTATATCCACCTAAATAAGTGACGTTTTGAAAGAAAAAATTTGTTCCAAATCATCTGTTGTTTACAACTTTCTATGAGAATAACTTATTTACTTTTCTATATCACTTTTATCTTCTCTCATTGTCTCAAGAAATTCTCACCCTTAGTATTAATAATTTTAAATTTTCCATAAAGGGGTAGTGATGGAATTTCTCATATATTTTAATTATTAAATGATAGTATTAAATAACTTTTTAATCTATGTATAAAAACCTTAAACAACACTTATTTATTTAGGAACGGAGTATAATTTAAAAAACTAAAGAGATACGAGTATTAATAGTAGCGAAAACTAAAAATAGAAAGTTGAAAATGATGATAGTTTCTTCCACCTCCAACCTCTCGAACCGCCTTCCAGCTTCAACCCCAATCTCGGCCATTACGGAACCTAAGCCCAATCCTAAAGCTCCTACTTTCTCCACCAACCAGACCGCCTCCGAGCCTTCATCTGACCCACAGTCTCGCAAGCTCAAGGGAAGCCCTCAGCTAAAACGGTGGTCAAGGGCTCGATTCATTCGGTCCGGCCGGAAGTTGGACCGCTCGCTTCAGCGGACCCAGACCTGGGAGATGATGGACTCTCCAGTTCGTGCTACAGAGATAGAATTGAGTTTTCTCTCTCCTCCGACAGACGGCGAGGAGGTAGCGGAAGAGAAGGTGGGAAAGTCTATATACATGGTGTCGGACGGAACGGGATGGACGGCGGAGCATGCAGTTACGGCTGCTTTGGGTCAGTTTGATTACTGCTTGTTGGATCGTGGCTGTCCCGTTAATACCCACTTGTTCTCCGGGGTATGCTCGTCCTTTCATTCCATCTGATATTTTTCAATTATAATCCTGTAGAGTAAGCACCATAGTATAGTACAATTCATTTCACTTAATTATGATTATAAATAATGGTGATTGGTGTCACATGTGTGCATGTTCATCATAATGTTATTAAAACTGAATGGACAAGGGCTTTATATATATATATATATATATATATATATATATATATATATATATGAAAATGATCCGTGGCAAACGTTAGTTATTAATATATTGCTTCAACTAACTTATTAATTTAGTCATCCCAATATTAAAGTTAATGGCTGAGATAAATGCCCAGCAGCTAGAGGGAGTAGCGACCAACAATATTAAAATCGACGTTTTGACTGGCCGCTACTACCTCTAGCGGCCAGCAGAGAGGATTTTTTAATTTGGCCAGAGCAGAGAGGATTTTTTAATTTGGCCAGGGCCCAGCCGCTAGAGGGAGTAGCGGCCAACAAAAAAAAATTGGTCAAATTACTGATTATCCTAATTATCCTCGTACATACTACTTATTAATTAGTAAAATAAAATAAGTACATACTACTTATTAATTATCCTTATACATACTTATTTCTTTAATAAGTATAAGGATAAGTATAAAGATAATTACTGATTATCCTTATAATTTTTTATTATTTTATTTTACTGATTAATAAGTAATATGTATAAGGATAATCTGTTAATAAGTATAAGGATAAGTATAAAGATAATTCTTGATTATCCTTATAATTATCCTTATAATTTTTATTATTTTATTTTCTTGATTAATAAGTAATATGTATAAGAATAATACATTAATAAGTATAAGGATAAGTATAACGATAATTACGGATTATTATTATAATTATCCTTATAAATTTTTATTATTTTATTTTACTGATTAATAAGTAATATGTATAAGGATAATCTGTTAATAAGTATAAGGATAAGTATAAAGATAATTACTGATTATCCTTATAATTTTTTATTATTTTATTTTACTAATTAATAAGTAGTATGTACGAGGATAATTAGGATAATCAGTAATTGAACCAATTTTTTTTTGTTGGCCGCTACTCCCTCTAGCGGCTGGGTTCTGGGCCAAATTAAAAAATCCTCTCTGTTGGCCGCTAGAGAGAGTAGCGACCAGTCAAAATGACGACGTTTTGACTGGCCGTTACTCCCTCTAGCGGCCAGCAGAGAGGATTTTAATATTTATTGCTGGCCGCTACTCCCTCTAGCGGTTGGGCATTTATCTCAGCCATTAACTCTAATATTGGACGGCTAGATTAGAGTTAGTTGAAATAGTGTTAATAGCTAACGTTTTTTATGGATCATTTTCCATATATATATAAAATAAGGATCAGATCCGGACTCCGGGACCTGATTAAAATGCGGACTCTAAATTTTTTATTTTTTATTTTTGCTTTTTTTTTAAAACAACTATAAAAAAAAGTTTAATATTTTATGGAACTGAATTTTTTTCATAAATACAGTGTTTTGGGTGTGATTTGGATTCATATAACAAAACAAGTCTGTACAGACTGTACATACATATTTTGTTATATGTATCCAAATCACACCCAAAACACTGTATTATGAAAAAATTCCATACATATTTTGTTATATGTATCCAAATCACACCCAAAACACTGTATTATGAAAAAATTCCAGTTCCATAAAATATTAAAATTTTTTATATAGTTGTTTAAAAAAAAAAGCATAAAAAAAGAAAAAAAAAAGTCCGCATTTTAACAAAATGCGGTAGTCCGGACTGGATCCGCTCCCTATATATATATATATATATATAATATCTCTTGTATACCAAAGTTGAAATCCGGAAAATAAATATGTCAACTTGTTACTATGTCTTTAAGATAGTTATGCCCTCATTATTGGTGGTTAGGGTTAGCGACACATGACTTCCAGGATAAAATGACTTGTTATAACAGCACTACAAAAAACACACACAGAAGAAGACACAATTTTGATAATAGTATATATAATGACCCATGAGCCGATCGGCGACGCGAACCAAGCCTTGACTAGGTCATCTCCTCTCCACAAAAGTGGGGTGCTCTTTGGTGCTCAAACCCAGGAGCTAACTAATTGTATATAAACTCAATTTATTTTTAGTTCTTAACCGATGTGAGACTTAGCTTCCCACAAGTATTTATTATCATTTTTAAGGGTGATCTTTGGGAGTTAATTTCTCATTCATTACCCTATGAATTTGAGCTTCCAAACATTTGATTTTAATCTACTCATGGAGTAAAACACGCTGATATGTGGATTCGTTTCAAATGATTAATGAAACCCACTTCAAATTTGGCTCAAATTCTAACACAATACTAGCTTAGTATTTCTTAAGAATTATTAAAGTTCCTTTTTTACATAATTGTTGGATTATAATAATTAAAAAATCATGAGTTGTTACCTTCTTTGAGTGTCTACTGAAAAATGAGCAGAATCCAAGCCAGGACAATGACTTATTAATTTCAATATAGTCCATTATATTCATTAATCAAGCATAGTTTAGATAGTCTTTGGACTCATTCCTATGACATTCTGAACAATTTGAAATCTTGATTTATAATTGTGCTCCCTCAATTCGATTTAGTCTGGCTACCTTACTAAGATGGGGATAAAGAGTAACGATTGAAGCCCCCTTAGCTTTGCCAGGAACTGGACAAAGCTAAAAATGGGATGAATAGAAGGAAAGGGGATCAGAAAGATATGCGGACGTCTTGTCCCTGAGTAGTAAGCCTTACAATTATTAGTCACTGTTTCAAAACTATGGTACTTTTATAGGAATATCCCATACTATCGTATACAAAAGGATAAGAAAAACAAGTGAAACTGACTTAAAAAAACATGTGAATTCGCCAAATATGGGTAATTGTGGAATATTGTGATTTCACTTTTTTCTTCTTAAACTATGTACCTAAATGGAACAGGAGTATCAAATACTTTAGTTTGATGTATTTGACCACTTCTTTTTGGGATTAATTTCCAGTGTTCTAAAAGGCGGCCGCCTAGGCCCCTCCTGGCGCCTCGCCTAGGCCAAAAAATTCCTCCAGGAAATTAGGCGGGGCCTAGGCGGGCAAAGTGGGGCCTAGGCGGGGATAGGTGGAAAACGGGCCTAGGCGGGAAGTTTTTTCTTTAAAATTTAATAACTACCCAAACCAGATCTTGATATATTTATTTTTCTAATGATTTATTTTATTCATAATGTAGGTTGTAGCATATCAAATCACAACAAGAACTGAACAAGATCAAGTCATTTAAAATGGATAATTTTATTATAGTTGTAATTTTTTGAACTTTTACTAACTTCAAATTATATAAATGATGAAACATTTGTAATATTTAATTCAATATAATTCTTAAATTTATGTTTAGTTTCTTAAGTTTTAATATTGAATTGAATTCTTGATATTTTAAATTTTATTATTTAATAGCAATCTTGTTTATAAATAAAACTAATACGTTAAAGATATTTGTTTGAACTTTAAGCAAATGCCTTTATGATCTTTATTATAGATTGTTTTGCTTTATATTATTGTTTTGTTTGGATAAATGTAAGATAAAATATTAAAATTGACTTAAAATCAAAAATCCCGCCTAGGCCCCCCGGCCGCCCGTTTAGCGCCTTTTAGAATATTGTTAATTTCTGCAATATCTTCCCTTATCAGATTGATGATGTGGAGCGATTAATGGAGATTATCAAGCAAGCAGCAAAAGAAGGTGCAATGTTTGTCTACACTCTAGCTGATAGTTCCATGGCTGAATCTGCCAGACAAGCCTGCAAGCTATGGGGAGTACCGTGCACTGATATTTTGAGCCCAATTACAGAGGCAATTGCATCTCATCTTGGTGTCTCACCATCTGGTCTTCCCCGTGGGGCTCCAGGTAGGAATCTTCCCTTGAGTGAGGATTACTTTAAACGGATAGAAGCTATTGAATTTACCATAAAGCAAGATGATGGGGCCTTACCCGAAAACTTGCACAAGGCTAACATTGTTCTTGCTGGTGTTTCTCGGACTGGGAAAACACCCCTATCGATTTATTTGGCCCAGAAAGGATACAAAGTGGCAAATGTGCCGCTTGTAATGGATATAGATGTTCCAAAGACTCTCTTCGAGATTGATCCGGAGAAGGTTTTTGGCTTGACTATAAATCCTATTGTCCTTCAAACAATAAGAAGGGCAAGAGCAAAGACTTTGGGCTTCAACAGAGAAGTAAGGAGTAATTATTCAGAGATGGACCATGTTAGAAAGGAGTTGGAATTCGCTAGCAAGATTTTCGCACAAAATCCGGTCTGGCCTGTAATTGGTGAGTATGTGGAAGTTTTGACTTTTGAATATTTGCTTTTGGTTTTCTATTTCTATCTTCTCATCCCGGCAGTCCTGTACAAGGGAATTGAAGTCCCTGACTGATAGATAAATTATGTTGTAAAGATGCTGAAGGATGGACATTGTCATTTCTGTTACGCTTCCCCCCCCCCCCCCCCCCCCCTTACCCCCTTACCCCCTTACCCCCTTAAAAACGTGATTTACTTATTGTGCTTGCAGAAGTGACCGGGAAAGCTATTGAAGAAACAACAGCAGTTGTCTTGAGACTTTACCAAGATCGGAAGAACAGGTGCTCAATGCCAAGAATCTCAAAGCGCTATTAGAGATGCCAAGTTCTTATCATCAAGCATGCTTTAAACACAGCAAGTATGAAAGGAGGATATATAAATAGGGAGTCAGTCGGGTAAATTGAAGATCGTGTTATATGAAAGGATGGTTCATGGTTGTTAAACAAGGCCGACGTGTCATTGCTATTACAGATCTTCAGGTGAATATAGCTAAAAGCCTAAAATGTATAGATTTAAATTTTTAAAAGATTATCTGCCACGTTCCATTCTATCTTTTCCCGCTAATATGGGTGACAAAGTACTGAATGGAGGAAGAGAATTTTGTATCCATATGAAGTACTTGGAATTAAAGCTTTGCTAAGTCCGTATGGAAAAAGACTTCTAATAAAGAAATAATTTATTCACAGATGTATTATATTCTTAAAAGGATCAATAAGTAGGATATGTATATTACCTAAATTACTACATACTTTGCCGAGCACGATCTGGATGCATTGAAATGAAAAATAAGGACTGGCTTAAGAGACTTGGGGTTGGGAGAGGGACTTACTTGCATATTTTGCAGATGATGCAATGTCTTATATTATGGCATGGCATAAGTACGCTGCACTTTTTCTTTTGATATTTTTGGATTGATTTTTTACTGCCTTTTGAAAAGAGTTCCGAGTCCTGGTCTAAGTACTTTTCCATGAAAACACTGAACTGAGTCATTTATTTATAGGACATGTACTGTTTTATGATTGACACTGGTCTAGACAGAAGTTACTATTCCGTGCCATACACAGATTGCTTGTTACTTTTGCATTTGCTTCCAGTTTCCAATATAGTAATTGTTTTTCAAATTGTGAAGGTGTTCACTGGTGAGCACCACCAGCATGTGCATATGTTTGAACCAATTCGATACCAGTGGATTTAGTAGCGTCTGGGTAACATAAGATCTGGGCTATCTTGATATTTGCTTAATCTGTTTTCATCTGGCTTTTGTTGTGTTTTTAGTTTTTTGTGTTGTATTCTTGTATTTGTGATATTACGCGAACGCACATGGTATGGTCATACAAATATATGCTAATATAGTTGACCATGCCACTTTGCATAATATTCCTTGGAACAGAATCAGAATAATATTGAAAACCTGTAGAAAATTTTCTTACCTATCAAAAGAACTCTTGAAAACTTTCTGAATATCGGATGTGAATATATGTTATCATTTATCTTCTTCATTGAAGCTTGAGATTTGGTTGCTTGGCCTTTTTGATAATGGCGAATTTAATTGACATACTCATAAGCATACTTTTACTTGGGTAAGCTTGAAAAGCAAAGAATATTTCTTGAATCAGGAAAAGCTTTGTGGACACAAGCATGCATATACTTCTATTATTACCCGTAGATCCAGTCTAAGTCTTGCTCCACTTCTATATGTCTACTCTCACATGAAGGCCACATACAACAAAAAGGAGTTGATGGGTTTGGACTGCAGAAACAGCAGAAGGAATCAAAAGGTACGGAGGAACAAAAAAGGAAGACTCAGCGAGGAAAGTTATTCGTAAAAAGATTCACAAAACTAACACAAAATGTAAGCCCATGCATCATGTGTTTCTGGTTTCTTCCGTTCATCATTAAAGTAGACGCCCTATATATCTTTTGCCATAATATTTTATGCTCTTGTCTTCATATAAAATAATAATAAAGAAGGCAATGCCCTGAAAAGGTGAGAAAAGGCCAAGTTTGAAAGGCTGTGTATTCAGTCATCTGCTTCATTCACTTGAAGCCCTTATGCTGAGAAGGTCTAATTGCAAATTTTCTCTGTTGTATATATCAGTCATCTGCTTCATTCACAAATAGAAAGTAATTTGATCACATTAATGTAAAATCAAGGAAAAACATAATTAATAATTCAAATTCAAATATTTGGATCTAACAACAAATTCAAATTCAAATTCAAAAATAATAATTAAAATTCAAATATTCAAAAGTTTGACAACGTTCTTCATCCTCCTTCAGCGCTTCAACACCATGGACGCCGATCTCCTCATCCATTACGGCCACAACTGACATTGTGACGAAGGTTGATTTAGTCCAGAAATTAAAAGGAGAAAAGGATAAATTTTAGTGCAGTTGGTATCCAAATATTTATACAAAGGTAACCATTTTAGTTTTTGTGTGGTCTTGGTAACAAAAACTTACAAAGGTAACAATTTTAGTTTTGTTGGTTACATTTGTATTAAAGTTAGGCTACCAATTGCAGTATGAAAAAAAAATCTATAATAAATTTTTATAATTTGCATTGGTTACCTTTGTATTGTATTAAGGTCTGATATAAAAAATAATCTATTATAGATTTTTTTAATAATTAAGTAAACCCAATAAAAATGAATTGAGTTACATTTTGTATAAAGTGTTAGCTACCAACTGCATTATAAATAAAAAAAAAATCTATAATAGATTTTTAAAATAAATTAGAAACCTAATAACATTTGAATTAGTTACCTTGGTATGAATGTTTAACTTCCAACCTGTCTTATAAGAAAATTGCAAAGAACATGAAGATGACAGGTGTTGCGGTGAAATGAGGTGGGGATGAAGAAAGGACCATGAATGGCGGAAAGGAGAAACAACGGCTTCTGAACAATGCCGGTCGTTCACTTTCCGTCGCACCGGTTGTGTGTTTGTCTCCTTGGCGCCCAATCTCTTTTGTTGCCCAAATATATATTTATATATATATATATATATATATATATAGAGAGAGAGAGAGAAAGAATACGTTGAATGAATAAGAGGGTGAATTTAGCTGCGGTTGTTATAGATAAGAGAGATAGAAGAAGCCATGTGTATAACTAATCCTTAAATTAAGGAATTTTAATTAAATACTAATTCCTAAATTAAGGAATCATAATTGCACTAGTATTATAAATAAAATATGGAAGTGTACTGCAGTAATTATTATATGTGTGCACTATTATTGTAATTTTTTTAAAATATGAATATATAAATCACCCAAATTTAAAGGATTACAAAAAAGTGATATATTTTTGTTACGCTGGGCTGCCAAGCCAAATATGTAGATATATTTTTTGTTACGCTGGGTACTCTTTTTTAACTATAATATGGTGTGTTTTTTTGGTCAGTGCATGCTACTAATCGATAATGTTGTCATCCCCATCCCCGCTGAGCTTTCCCATGGAAAAAGTGAGATATATCAGTAATATGGTTCCCATGCTTGACCTGCCAAAAAAAGTGAAGGCAATCAAAATCACTTAATTATTATATATTTTTTCTGTAAAAGTTGTTCGTCTTTAGACTCATAACTAGTCATGTTATAGAATACCGAGTGAACTTACAAGGTGGCAAAGAAGAAAAGGATCCTCCTGGGGTCAATGGTCCAACAAGAAGAAGAAGAAGAAGAAGAAGAAGAGCAGCGTTTCAAACTTAATCTCTTGCCTCCAAGTTTACTTTCGGTGGCTGTGGCCGTGGTAGTGGTGGCCGGGGTTGTGATAGTGATTTGGTGATGGATTTGCTGGTTGTTTGGGTGGTTGGCGGCCCCCACGGTCACTTGTATGGGCTTTTGTGGCGTGCTATCCACTACAAATAGAGTAGCTACATTTTTAAATAAATAAATAATTCCTCTAGAACGAAAATACATATAACAAAAATTGGCACCTCGATCATCACCAATGTTTCTCATAACAAAATGGAATGCCCGTTTGTAGTCCATGTATGTATATTGAGACGTTGATTACATACGTACGATCTATTTCGACAGTTTATAAAAAGAATTTTTTTATATGAAATTCAATTTTAAAAAAAATAATTTGTACAAAAAGAAACGAAATGATTTAGACAAAATTTATTTTGTTAATAACCTCAGGCTAGATTTAATCTGGATCGTATATTTGCTTGTATTATTCCCATTGTCCCAAAAAGAGAGCACCAACTCGAAGTTTAAATGGATATCGGGTAGGATTTTATTCTTATTACTACACTTTCCAATAACAAACACTCCTATTTTCTTTTCAGTTAATATTATTATATATATAAGCCACATCAATAGTATCACCAAAATAATAATAATAAAAAAGTCATATCAATGAACAGGAGACACGCATACGCCTCTTAGGAAATTAGTTGAATGATCATCACGTCAATATGAATCAATCCAGAAACTAGCTAATCTACTGTATTAAAGTAATCATTCCTAAGATACAACAGCAGCCAGATGATATCACAAACTTAGAAGTCAACTACCATTTTTGAGCTAAGGTACATACTGGTTGTAATGAAGAAAAAATAATGCATCTTTTACTAGTATGTACGTACGTGGCTGGCGCATATTATGGGCATAATCCCATCAAAACTTATTTTATAATTTATGGCATCTCATCAATTGTATAATTGTATTACTGAAATTTGATAGCAATTGTGGTCCTGCATTTTTCAAGAACAAATAAGAATATAATCTAACCCCTAGTTACAATAAAATCATCGAACCCCATTGCTTCAGTATGAAATTCAAGATTTTAAATTGTTCTACAAGTTCATGCTATTGGACTTTATACATATGTAAAGGCATATATATATATATATATATATATATATATATATATATATATATATACAGGCACATATGTATTCAAGTACCCAGATAAGGTATAGACAAGAATAGAAAACAAACTTAAAATACGTAAAATAATTGAATCTAACTGTGTTTTGGAAGCAAATGCTTGGGAATAAATTGACAAGAATCTGGCTTTGCTAAGTTGTTTGCTTTTTAAATTTAAATGATGATGAAAATGAATATAAAGGCAACATAAATTTGTTCTTTCGTGTGGGATCGGAGTAGGTAATTTAATGGTGACATACCTCTTGGTGACGATGAATTTGGGACAAGAATACTAGTGTCCCTCTCATTGTCTGCACTCGAATTCATCTTCTTCTCAACTCCTCTCTGTGACCCTTTTCTCGAAAGGTTTCTCTGCAACTTTATTCATCCCACATAAGTACAAATATAATAGAAATTAGGCTCTATTAAAATTTTAAAAGCAGAATTTATTTAAAATAGTGAAAAAAATTAAGTGGACATTAGATGATGATGATGGTTTTAATGTTATTAAGATTAAAGGAACTGTATAAACTTGTTATCATAAAAAGAAAAGAAAAGGAATATGCATTCCTTTTCTTTTGAGGGGAAGTAAGCAGAATCAAAGATTTGGACTAAAAAACAGAGCATAAACAAGATGAGAAAATTCTAATAAAGAAGAAAGCGAAACGGAAAAACTTACAGTAATTCTTGAATTTGGGGTGAAATCATTGGTTGTGAGATGAGAAAAGCGTTCCATATCCAAATTGAAGCTATCGGATTTGATGTTTGGGTATTGTATACTACTGTTTATTTGATTGGAAACAGAGACTTTCTGGGTATTAATACTCTTTTCTTCTTCTCCAAAGGTTTCAAATGAGCTCAAATTCATATTTACCTGTCAACGAAACAGTTGAAATATGAAGTTTTGAAGATAAAGCACATAAATCTTAACAAGATAAAATGACCCAGAAAAAGATTTCTTACCAACTCTGGATTTGGCAACAATTTGGAGAGAAATTAAGTGGAAGGAAAAGGAAGAAGAAAAGAAAATGGTGGTAAATTTATATAGGGAGAGGTGTAGCTACTAGCTTGCGTGCCGAAAAGGGCAATTTTGATCAACCAAAAACTGATTCATTGACATGAAAATATTCAAATGTATGTACACATGTAGCTTGATCAATTAGTCAATTCTGAATAAACAAGTGCAAGTACAAACCAACTCTCTTGAATTATAAGAAAGAAAAATGGTTTCTTTTTTTCTTCCTTCAACTGCTACAATGGGGGTGTTGAATAGATTGCTCCATGCATACCATTAAAACACAACTGTATAATCATTTTATGTGAACTTTGCTGCTGGTGACTTTTTGGGTTTTGGGTGAGTCAAGTTTTGGTTCAAGAAAATGGAGAGAGAGATGGGGCTCATGGGAGTTGTGATTATATCATATGCAATGTTTTTGAGTTATAGAAAGGGATGTTGAGCGGTTCGGCCTTGTTGGACTGTGTAATTTTGTGTGGCCTTGTTTTGTTTGTGTATTTACAATGAATTTATATTTTTATTAGCACGGGTGGCATGCATTACATGCGTAAATTATGTGAGAAAAAATATATTTTTTTATAAAATTTGAAGAGTTAAATAAAAAAATAAAAATTAATACTCCCTATGTTTCGAATTATAAAATTATTATTAATTTTTAAAATTAATTTAAGATAATTTTAAATTTTAAATTGATATGATTTATTTAAAATAATAAATCTTATAGGCTATAACTAATATTATTTTATAAGTAATTTATGATATTCATAAGATAAAGTAAATGAATTCATCTAAATTTTGACTTAAAGATATTTGAAATTATTTTTTTAAAAGTGAATATTGATCATAAAATTTAAGAGTATGAAAAAGACAAAACAGGAATATCTTAAAACTCGAAAGATATTTTCAAAAAAAGGCAAAACTCTTGGAAAAATGTTTAGTCAACCCTTTATATACTCCTACTACTAATAGATAGATAAAACAATCATCAACTTCTTACAACATTTGATTAATTTAACAGATACTACATGCCCATTTCACGAGTGGGACAAACTTAAACATGAGTTTGTGTGGATACTACTCTTGGAATTGACAAAATTTAATCATATGAAATGATTATGAATACTTTTATTTGCAATCATATAAAAAAATATATATAGTTGAGTTGGATTTATGTGTATTTTTTAACCGTTAGTGCACATAAAATTATTTATTATTTGATGGATTATTGATTTTGATATTAACATTTTAACTACCATTCTGCAGTGTGTGCTATTGTTTATCATGACTAGTAACCTGCACCCTCAACTACTAAGTTATCCTCCATGGTCAAACGGTTGGTGATCGATCGAATTACATCCAAGAGTTTAAATCTGTAATTTCTAATTGTGGGAAAAAGTCTAAAATTTTAAAACAGATCAATTTCGTGATTGTTCGGTCAGGTTATATTTGTCTTTCTTAATTTTTTTTTGACAAGACTCTGGAATAATAAGAATATGGAATAATTCTGATTGATAAGTAAATTGAATTACAAAAACATTATAGTTGAGGTGACCCCCTCTCGCCTCTCAAATTGAAACTCTTTAAAAAAAAAAAGTATACCAAATATTTGGTTTTGTTGATAATCCCTCATAATTAAGCAATCATCATGCAACATTTACTTTTACATTTTGAGTTGGATGAGTAGAATTTGGAAAGATAAAGCGTGGGTTATAAGTTAAAAGAGCTGAATAGCACTTATATTAATTAGGTCAACAATGATTAAGGGAGTGTTTGTTTAAAGCTGCATGGTTAAATTGGTCAGTCATTCAATGTGTTTGTTTTGAATAAAAATTATCTGAATGGTTGAATCGGTCATATTTTTGGACTGAATGGTCAAGTGTAATTTTTTTGGTTGAATGGCTGCCGAATGAAGTAATATTATATTAAGTAATAGGAGTATTAAATAAATTTACAACAAATTTGAATTTTTTTCGTAAGGATAAAATAATAAAAATATGTTATTCAGATGTTTGAGACATGTCAATTATCAAAAAACTCATTCAGATTACTTAAACATTCATAACTATTTAATTAAGTTTTATCAAAACACCCCATAAAATCCCACAAGCAATTATTATTATTCCTTCAACCCCCCAAAAGATATATATTCAACCCCTTATTAAAAACAATCACCTGTAAAATTTATAAAATACTAGTATATACTTTGTCTTATGTATAGTGATAAATTTGAGTAATTTGTGTTATTTTGTAGTATCATTAACAAAAATAGAATTCTTTTCTCTATCAAAGAAATTTGGCAAGAGACTCTTTTATTTAAAATAAAAAATATTAGTAAATATGTGAGACCCAGATTTTATTAATAAAGATTTAAATTTTGTCAAAATAATTTTTAATATTATGTGAATTTGAGATAATATTATAGTTGTGGGTAGTATTTATAAATTTTGCAAAAGTATGCAAGTGGTTATATTATATTCGATTGGTTTAGAATATTCGGTTTAAAGAGGAATATTCGTATTAACTACTCAATCATTGGTGGACCCTATTAATGTAATTATTATCGGATTGAGAAAGCGACAAAAATATTTTATTGAAATAACTTGGCGGAAGTTTTCACTGTTGATCATTGTTGAACTACTTGGTAGTAAAAAGTACAATAATACGTGTAACAGCATAGTAAGATTACCGGTATTGATTATTGACGCTTATGTGAGAAGTCACCGGTTTGATTCCATTATCGCCGATTAATAATATGAATTATTATAAGCGATAATGACGTTTTGTTTTATTCAGATTATTAACGTAATAAAATGTAAACATCTTTTTATATAAAATAGAATACTTTATTAAAGTTATTCATAAATAGAATATATTATATTTTATTATGATAGTGTTGCATATAAGTGTTACAGATAGTGTTTCAGATAAGAAATGTTTTATATAAATAGAATATATTATATTTTATTTAAAAGATTTTTCTTTAAATATGGACCGTCAGATTAAAGTAAATCAATCTGGAATTGTTCATTGAATTGGGCTTACTTACGCATTCCATTTTCCTATAAATAAGCTCATTCCTTTATTATTTTCTTACGAATTCATTGAAACTCTAGAGAGAAATTATGTAGAAGGTTATATAGAGAAAGTTATAGAAAAGAAGAGATTCTCGCTACTTCACTACTTCTATATTCAGCTCTTTTACGGTAGAGGTGTTATTCTTTTCTTCTTCGAAGAGAACTTACATTATTCCATTCATTATTATTCTCATTGGAATAACATAGTAAAAGTGGCATACCCTATACATAACTCGATACTGTGATACCTATACTGGTGAAATCCTTATGTTATTAATTTGCTTATTATTCATTGGAATAACTTGTATATCGGTTTACCCTATACTTGGTGACATTCTTTCTATTATTCTGTTGGAACATCACTGCATGTGTTTTACAGGACTAATTCGGTTCCGCTTTTTATTATTCGTTGGAACATCCATACATGTGTTTTACACCGGACTGGTTAAATCTTTATCATTACATTGGAATATCCTATCGTGTGTTTTACACCGGATCCGGTTCCATCTTTATTATTCTGTTTGAACATCCCGCTTGTGTGAATTTCACGACAATTCGTTCCGTTATTATTATTCTGTTGGAATAACTCTGCCTACATGCAAATACCGCATGCATGGTGATTTCTTTGTTATTCCATTCTTTATTATACCCAGTTGGTTAAAACTTTTGACTTATACTCCATGAAATTAGTAGAATATCCTTGATATTTGCGTTTCATCCAATATCTTTTCATGGAAATATTCTTCCGATCATTCTTGAATTTTACTACTCTAAAAAAGATTATCATGTTGACAATTTGGACGTTAATAATTCATGGATTAAATAATTCTTGAACTTGTTTTATTGAATTACTATGTCATTGTCATCATCCTCGTGTTATATTATGTTATCTTTTGGCTTACGCAAGATAGATGAACTTAGTATGATTATGATCGAGGATCATTCGGATAATCATGACTTGATATAAATGATGTGACACAAAAGTCCTCGATTGCTTTTGTAATGCAGTGATGGATAGTTTTTGGTATGATTATGACCGGAGGGTGATTGGTATAGTCAATGGCCATTGATAATTTGATGAAAATCCTTGATGGTAGTGCTGAGGGATGATTAGATGTGGTGGTTTATTTATTAAGTCGAGTCTCAATGATAAAATTGATAAAAACCTTTAAAACCTAAAAGATAGTAGACTTTATTCTCTCTTGACTCTTTTAATGGATTGCTTATTCCGCAGATTAAACTGGTTGTCTATTGTATTTTATCGGTTTAACATTGTTGAAGGCTAATGATAATTTATTACGCATTATCTTAGTCATAATATTTCTTCTTGGGCTGAGTTGAGCTCACCCTTTCTTTCACCGTTCTTCTCGTGAAATGTGAACATAAGCCGGGACGAAGTCGAGGAACGTAAGTAATGGTCCGAGGATAGCATTAGTAGTCCTCACAATTACGTGAAATAGTGTGATAATAGTTGTAATGAGGACTCTTTTGAGTTTGTATAATATCTAGTAGACAATATTTGTATTCAAACTCACGATTTATGTCGTATTATTGCACAACAGTTATATTAGTAAATCGTATTTGAATTTATGTACCATGAAGTGGCGACCCAAGATGGGTGACGATATACCTAATTTTGGGGCGCGCCACGGTTGGTATCGAGCTTAGGGATATGATCCACAGCTAAGAGGTGAGAATAGTACTAGGAGGGAGAGCGGGGAATACCTTCGCTAGAATGACCTACCTAAGTTTATGTGCTATTTTATTGGTCGAATACCGAATATAGGTATAATTTGTTACATGTCAATTAACCCTTGTTTTGTGACAAGTGTTTGAGAATGGCATCTGAAAATCTTTGAGATAAGAAATGAAGCACATGAGAGTGTTGATTCAAACTCAAACAAAAGGTAACGACCAACAACACGATAATAATCATCATCTGGTGGCAGCGGCTATCGTAACAATGATAACCATCGTGGGGAAATTATCATGCTAGAATGGTAACCACTTCGGGTGGTAATCATGGCAAAGATAATAGAAGTGGAAATTTCAAGAAGAGAAGGTCATTTAGCTTCGATTTTGTCGTATAGTGAAGTCAAGTCCATTTGGGATAGTGGCACCAAAGGCGGATACTGGACAAAACAAAGTGGTGGTTTTAGGAAGAGGCGTTTTCATTGACTTCTCAAAAAGTGGGTAACCCGAACGGTTATACGGGTTAGTTAATTATAAATTCTTGAAGTCTATACCTTATTAGATCACCGGTTCTACCCATTCTTTTATCTCTTGCTTTGCGCTCAACGTTTTAAATTTGACTCAGGAGAAATTAGACTTTGATTTATCTATTGAAACTTCGTTTGGGAGAAACCTTCGTTACCTCCAACTGTTTATTAATCTTGTTGTTTCAAATAAACACTTTCACGCTAATTCGTCGATCTTATCTCTTTGAAAATACTTGCCTTTGAGGTAATTTTTGAAAACGATTGATTAACTACTCATTATTCTTTTTGTAAGGTTGTTAGCTTTCATATTCCTAACCAACTCCGTTATACTTAATTCAAAGTAACCAAATCCTAAAGTTAATCAACGTTATATCAAGCCATAAGTAAAGAGCCCGATCCTTTCTTTGTTGACTTCCTTGTGTGGAATGCAATCGCCAGACTTTACGTAGAGGTGACGTCGTGATTGAAGATGGCAAGTTGATATAAGTATCATTGTGAGATGCTATCCAAGGTTAAGAGATAGAAGTCACGGTTGGTATTAATCTGACGTACTATCCAAGTCTTGGACGAGAGTATGATTTTGAATGATATTTCTATCATTAATAAATTTCTTGGCGTATTCTTGAAGACTTCCTAGCCTACCCTAGGCGTGAAATCGAATTTTGTATTGACAAAGACAAAACCCATTTCTTAAACCCTCAAATATTTCTTCAACTAAAATGAGCATTTACGTGGTTTATGATGAAAGTCATAATAAAAGCATTGTACTAATGAAAATCATGGATATTCGTGGTATTAGTAAGTTTTATGATGAATTATGTTGGTTAGTATGTAAAAACATGAAAGTTTCTTAAAAATCACAAAGAGTTGAAAATCAGATTTTGGTGAAAAACGTAACATGAAATTCAATTGACCATATCTCTTATTATATTTTGAATTTTTGAATGTGGTCAAGTCCTAGAGTTAGATCTATGAGTTACCTAACTAATCCAAGTGGAATTACTGGAAAAGGTGTTGTAGATTTTTGTGTGGACTGATTTTAGCAAAAGAGGCCAAAGCTGTAAATTTCAAAAATGCTACTGCCCAGAAACTTTAAGGGGCTGTTTCGGCCACTTAAATTATGAGAAAAATTCTAGCCTTTTGGGACATGAAGGTATATGGTATAAAGTATCTCCTGTCCAAAAATGAGCTCATTCTGACTTAAAATGAGCAAGTTATGACTATTTCAATATTTAGGTTTTTCCGACGAAAAACGCTATAACCGGAGTTCTATAACTCCGATGACCATGAAATTTAAACTAGAAGCTCACGTTAACATGTGTAAGGTCCTGCCAAGATTTGGGAATTTTGGAGTTAAACTTGAGGTAGCTAATTTCTTAAGGAATTAATTAGAAATTGATTTTTGAAAATAGTAAATGAATTTTAAAATTTAGAGAAAATATATTTTCATCATGGGACTATATTATGCTAAATCCCAGAAAAGAAATATTTTGGGACTGATTTGGTATTTTTCATGAAAATAGTTTAATTACGAACATATGAGTTAAATATGTTATGTGAAGTAACAAAGTTGAAAATAGGATTTTATATTAGAGAATCCTATATAGAGTATATGCATATTTTTTATGAGGATTTGATAATTGGTGATGATATCTTATGAGTGTGGCATTTTTGAATGATTAAATGCATTATATGGTAAAGCGTAAACAATTGAGGTAAATTGTTTATAAATTTAAGAATTGATTAAAATATTGTTATAATATTAATGATGTTAGATTATGAGATTATTAAGTGATTGATAACATGGGGATATTCTTGAATCCTGGATAAATTATATTATAAATGTTTAATATTTATCTTTTATCTCATTTGATTGATTCTTTATATCATTATCCTCATGTTTATATTATGTTGAAAGTCAAATCGTGGCTTCAGTAGTGCATAGATGGACTTGGTATGATTATGACCAGGGATTGTTCGGTATAATCATAACCGTAAATGAATACACAATTATCTTTGGCCGTAGTGCTTGGATAATTTGTGGTCGTGATACTAATGAATACACAATTATCTTTGGCCGTAGTGCATGGATAATTTGTGGTCGTGATCTTAATGAATACACGATTATCTTTGGTAGTAGTGCATGGATAATTTGTGGTCGATGATACTAATGAATACACGATTATATTTTGCCGTAGTGCATGGATAATTTGTGGTGCGTGATACTAATGAATAATACGATTATCTTTTTAAGAGTGCTTGGATAATTATTGGTCGGTGATCTTAATGAATACACAATTATCTTTCGTAGTGCATGGATAATTTGTGGTCGTGATACTAATGAATACACAATTATCTTTGGTAGTAGTGCATGGATAATTTGTGGTCGCGATCTTTAATGAATACGATACAATTATCTTTGGCCGTAGTGCTTGGATAATTTGTGGTCGTGATCTTAATGAATACACAATTATCTTTGGCCGTAGTGCTTGGATAATTTTGTTGGTCGTGATCTTAATGAATACACAATTATCTTTGGGCGTAGTGCATGGATAATTTTGTGGTCGTGATACTAATGAATACATCCATTATCTTTGGTAGTAGTGCATGGATAATTTGTGGTCGTGATCTTAATGAATACACAATTATCTTTGGTAGTTGTGCATGGATAATTTGTGGTCGTGATACTTAATGAATACACGATTATCTTTGGCCGTAGTGCATGGATAATTCGTGGTCGTGATACTAATGAATATCCTTGGCACAGTAGTGCGGGGATGATTCGATGATATGGATTAATTATTGAGTGAGTCTCAAAGAATGAAATATTAATTCATGGATGTGGTAAATATCATCTTTTGGTCAGTAGTGCATTGATGAGACTTGGTATGATTATGACCCTACGGATTATTCGTATAATCATGACCAGTAATTGAAAACACGAATATCCTTAGCGAAGGTGCATAGATAATTCATGGTTGTGATCTTATTAAGTTGAAGTCTAAGCATTATTGGTTTTCAGGTTGTATATCTTTAGCATGTAGTGCAAAGATGAATAGTTAATGAATAGCTTTGGCAAGATTTGAAGATGAATTTAATATTTTCAAGGTATCCTCATCTCTTTATCATACGAGGTGTCGTATTCTAATTTCGAGGGCGAAATTCCATAAGGAGGAGATTGTGAGACCCTGATTTTATTAATAAAGATTTAAATTTTGTCAAAATAATTTTTAATATTATGGTGTGAATTTGAGATAATATTATAGTTGTGGGTAGTATTTATAAATTTTGCAAAGTATGCACAAGTGGTTATATTATATTCGATTGGTGGGGAATATTAGGTTTTAGCGGGGAATATTCGTATGCAACGGCTCAATCATTGGTGGACCTAGCAATGTAATTATTATCGGATTGAGAAAGCGACAAAATATTTTATTGAAATAACGATGCGGAAGTTTTACAGATTGATCATTGTTGAACTACTTGGTAGTAAAAGTACGATGAATACGTGTGGTTCGTAGTAGCTATTGCACGGTATTGATTATTGATGCTTATGTGAAGTCATTCAGTTTGATTCCATTATTGACCGATTAATAATATATGAATTATTATAAGCGATAATGACGTTTTGTTTTATTAGTATTATTAACGTAATAAAATGAAACATCTTTTTATATAAAATAGAATACTTTATTAAAAGTTATTCTATAAATAGAATATATTATATATTTATTATTATACATAGTGTTGCATAGTGTTTTGCATAGTGTTTGCATAGTAAAATGTTTTTATATAAATAGAATATATTATATTTTATTTAAAAGATTTTTTCTTTAAATATGAACCGTCGATTAAAGTAAATCAATCTGGACTAGTTCATGAATTAGTTACTATGCATTCCATTTTCCTATAAATAGAAGCTCATTCCTTCATTATTTTTCACGAATTCATTGAAACTCTAGAGAGAAATTATAGAGAGAAAGCTATAGAGAAAGTTATAGAAAGAAGAAGAGTATTACCGCTACTTCACTACTTCTATATTCGGGTTCTTTTACGGTAAGGGTGTTATTCTTTCTTCTCAAGAGAACTTACATTATTCCATTCATTATTGATACATTGGAATAACACTGTAAAAAGTGGCATACCCTATACATAACTTTGTGATGTCTGTGAGATACCCTATACTTGGTGAAATCCTTATGTTATTCATTGCTTATTATTACATTGGAATAACTTGTATATGCGTTTTACCTATACTTGGTGACATTCTTCTATTATTACATTGGAACATCACCGTCATGTGTTTTACAGGACTGGTTAGATTTTATTGATACATTGGAACATCCATCATGTGTTTTACAGGACTGGTTAAAATCTTTATCATTATCGTTGGAATATCCTGTCGTGTGTTTTACCGGATGCAGTTCCATCTTTATTATTACATTGGAACATCCGCCGGTGTGAATTTCACACGACACGGTTCAGATTATTATTATTCTGTTGGAATAAACATCTATCGCCAATCCGCATGCATGGTGATTTCTTTTGTTATTCCATTCTTTATTATACCCGATTGGTTAAAACTTTGACTTATACTCCATGAAATTAGTAGAATATCCTCGATATTTGCGTTTCATCCAATATCTTTTCATGGAAATATTCTTCGATCATTCTTGAATTTTACTCTCACTTAAAGCAAGATCATGTTGACAATTTGGACGTTAATAATTCATGGATTAAATAATTCTTGAACTTGTTTTATTGAATTATTATGTCATTGTCATCATCCTCATGTTATATTATGTTATCTTTTCGCTTACGATGCATAGATGAACTTAGTATGATTATGATCGAGGATCATTCGGTATAATCGTGACTTGATATAAATGATGTGACAAAAGTCCTCGATTGGCTGTAACATGTCTAAGATGATGGATAGTTTTTTGGTATGATTATGACCGGGGGGTGATTCGGTATAGTCATGGCCATTGATAATTTGATGAAAATCCTCGATGCGTGAATGCGGGATGATTAGATGTGGTGGTTTATTTATTAAAAAGGAGTCTCAAATGATAAAAATTGATGAAAACCTTTTAAAACCTAAAAGATAGTAGACTTTATTCTCTACTTGACTCTTTTAATGGATTGCTTATTCATTGCGCATTTAACCTTGGTTGTCTATTGTATTTTATCGGTTTAACATTGTTGAAGGCTAATGATAATTTATTTCGCATTATCTTAGTCATAATATTTCTTCTTGGGCTAGTTGAGCTCACCCTTTCTTTCAACGTTTCTCTTCGGAAATGTGAACATAAGCGAGACGAGTCGAGAACGAAGTAATGGTCCAGAGGATAGCATTAGTAGTCCTCACTATTACGTGAAATAGTGTGATAATAGTTGTAATGAGGACTCCTTTTGAGTTTGTATAATATCTAGTAGACAATATTTGTATTCAAACTCACAGTTTATGTCATATTGTACACGACAGTTATATTAGTAAGTCGTATTTGAATTTATGTACCATGTAAGTGGCGACCCAAGATGGGTGACGTATACCTAATTTTGGGGGCGTCACAAAATATATTCCATTGAAATTATATTGAAATTTCAATACAATGTTCAATTACATAAAAATTGATAAGCCTCCAAATATTTTTTCATATTTTCATGATCATCTATAGATTCTATAAAGTTTGATTTGAAAAAAGCATAAACAAATATATATATATACCAGCTGTATCTTGTGCCTCCGGCACTGTATCGACGGTGGAATTTATTTCAAATTTTGGACGGTTCAGATGATTTATTAAGTGAGCGGGAAATTCAAAATCATTTCTATTTTTATATATATATATATATATATATATATAGGGATAAATAACGTTTTGGTCATTATCTTTGAGGTCCTGGTTTTTCATTGTAGTTCACAGAAACTTTTTTTGTTACAATCGAATAACCGTACTTTCAAAAACTTACAAAATGGTCACTCAATTATTCGATTTTCCGTTCAACAAGCGGACGGAATCTTGCGGTATGCAAGTCGACTCCATTTTTTTCTTGTCGACGCCGTTATTTTTTTTGATGTGATGAGGTTAAAATTTTCTTAAAGAAAATGTTACTCACAAGTCTCGAACTCTGTAACCTATTCAAATTAGAAACCTTATATTCCTACAAAAACTATTGTGCCAACTATCTACCACGCTTAAATTTATGTAATCTTAATATTTAAACTAAGTAGCATCGCTTCTAGAAATTGTAATAATAATAATAATTGTAATAACTGTAATAATAATAATTATTATTGTAAGAATAATACAAAAACATAAAATGAGTGATAATTTTAATAATAATAATAATAATAATAATAATAAGGCTTAAATATGATTTACTATCCTAAACTACACAATTTTTTATAATAAAAAAAATGCAATTTTTTTGTAATAATAAAAAAAAAGCACAGTTTTTTTTTTAATAAAAAAAAACAAAAACAACGCAAAAAAACAAACAACCAACAACGCCAAAAAAAAAAACGCACACAAAAAAAACAAAAAAAAACGCCAAAAAAAAACTGCAGTTAATAAAAAAACTGCATTTTATTATTACAAAAACTGCAGTTTTTTTTTTGTAATAATAAAATGCAGTTTTTTTATTTTTATTAAAAAAAATCTGCGTTTTTTATAAATAAAAAAAAACTGCATAAACAAAAAACAATGCTATTATTAAAATAATGCCGCCTGAACTGTGTTCACATAGATGATCGGATATAGAAACGTCTATTTAAAATTAAAATAATGCTATTATTATGTTAAAAAAAATTCACGGGATAACTGTTTATGCAGTTTTTTTTTTTTTTTTTTATAAAAAACGCAATTTTTTTTAATAAAATTAAAAATCTGCATTTTATTATTACAAAAAAAAACTGCAGTTTTTGTAATAATAAAATGCACTTTTTTAAACTGCGTTTTTTTTGTGTAAGCGCTTGTTTTTTTTTTTTTTATTTTATTTGTTGTTTTTTTTCATTAAAAAAAACTGTGCTTTTTTTTATTATTACAAAAAATTGCGTTTTTTATTACAAAAAAATATGTAGTTTAGGATAGTAAATCATATTTAAGCCCTATTATTATTATTATGAAATACTACGTTGTATTATATCTTTTTGGTCATCAGACATTATAATAATAATTATTATTATTACGCTTATTACAATTATTATTATTATTACAATTCCCTAAACGATGCTACTTAGTTTAAATATTAGTATTACATAAATTTAAGCATGTTAGATAGTTAGTTTACAACAATTTTGTTTTAATATAGGTTTAATTGAAAGTGCCTAAAAGCTGAACTTTTATGTAATATTTTTCTTTAAAAAAACTTTTAACCTCCACATCAAAGAAAATAATCTGGTCACGTCTCTAAAAAAATAGAGTCAACTTCAAGACAAGATAAAGATTCCGTCTGCTTTTGATTAAAAATCGACTATCTGAATGACCATTTCAGATGTTTTGAAAGACAGCTTATTCGATCAGAACAAAAAAGTTTTGTGAACTACAATAAAAAATCCAATACGTCTCAATCAAAACGTTATTTATATATATATATATGTATGTATATATATATATATATATATATATATATATATATATATATGTATGTATGTATTACACACGATCGACTATATTAATTCAAAGAGCAATAATCTTGATATTAATATAAAAATAGTACATGATCCGGTGAATGAAGAAGCTATAGCGGCACATGTCATGGACTAGTACTACCTTGTTTTTCCAGGTCTTCATCCTTTCAGATAAAAAACAAAACAAAAAATATGCACTTCTCATTTGCCATATTATTTTGTTTCGTTTTAATAACCATACAATATTCATACCCTAAAATCTGTACTACTACATAGAAGTATTAATTTATAAAAGAAAATAAAAGGGAGACATTTTTTTGGACAGGTCCAATTTTGGTATTTTTTTTCTTGCTACTTCCAAATAATGTATAATATTTATTTTAACTGAAATTTTTATAAAATACAGTATTTTAGGTGTAATTTAAATAAAAACTCGCGCGTTGCGGCGAGATTATTCAATTTTTTAATAATAAATGTGTACGTACAATTAATAAATTAAAATATAATAAGAAGATGGTAAATTGTTGTACGATATCAAATTTTATACAGAAAAACAAATAAATATACATTGTAGGGGGTAGTGTTGAAAGTTTACCGGTTTGTGCATTACATCTTCTACTTTGTTCCATGATATTTTTTGTAACAATTGTTTCGGGCTTTTGAGTAATTTTTTTTTGTTTTTCGCAAGTATATTTAGTGCATGAATTAAGAATTTCGAACTTATTCTAAAATTTAAAGATACAAAGCAAGAAAGAAAAATCCCTACAAACCTAAAGTTGTGTATACAATCAGCAAAATATTACAAACAAAATTAAAGTAAGGAGACAAAGAAAGGAAAAAACATATCAGGCCCAAGTCTTTATTCACAAATTGATTTTAATGGCCACACATTGTGACGCCCAAAATTAGGTATACGTCACCCATCTTGGGTCGCCACTTACATGGTACATAAATTCAAATACAACTTAATAATACAACTGTCGTATACAATACGATAAAAAATAAACTGTGAGTTTAAATACAAATATTGTCTACCGTGAGATTATACAAACTCAAAAAGGAGTCCTTATTACAATTATTATTACACTATTTCACGTAATAGTGAGGACTACTAATCGCTATCATCAAATCGTCCGTCACTCCCGCTCATTCGACTAGTCCCTCGCCACGTTTCATTTCTCAAGAGAACAATAAAAGTAAAAGGGTGAGCTCAACTTGCCAAAGAGGAAATATTATGACTAAGATAATGCGAATATATTATCGTTAGCCTTCAACGGTGTTAAACCGATACATTATAACAACCATCAAGTTTAATCTGCAGCGGTAACAAGCAAACCATTAAAAGAGTTTAGTAGAGAATAAAATCTACTATCTTTTATGATTTGAAGGTTTTTCATCACTTTTATCATTTGGACTCATTTTAATAAATAATCCACATCATCAAATCACCCCGCACTACTACTGCCAAAGATATTCTTTAGTATCATGCACCACAATTATCCATGCACCACGGGCTAAGAATATTTTGTATTCAATAATGGTCATGATCATGCCAACAACTCATCCATCAATGCACTACGCCAACGAGGACTTTTACCACATTATTTGTAACATTACTACCAAGATTACAACCGAATAATCATTGGTCATAATCATACCAAGTCCATCTATGAACTATAGGCCATGATGACTTTCAACAAAATATAAACATGAGGATGATGACAATGATATAAGAATTCAATAAAACAAGTTCAAAATTATTTTATCCAGGAACTAATAACGCCCAAATTGTCAACACGACATCGCTTTGTAGAGTGAAATTCAAGAATGCTCGGAAGAATATTTTCATGAAAAGATATCTTGGATGAAGCCTAAATATCAAAGATATTCCACTAATTTCATGGATTATGTAAGTCAAAACTTTAACCAACCGAGTATAATAAGGAATGGAATAACAAAAGAAATCACCAAGCAAGCGATAGATCGCATTTGCGCAAAGTTATTCCAACAGTAATAATAAATAACGGAATCAGTCGGTGTAAAACGCATGCATGTGATATTCAAATGAATAAAAGACATTAATCAGTCCGGACGTGAAACGCATGCATGTGATATTCAAATGTAATAATAAAGACGGAATCAGTCCCGCGAGAACGCATGCATGTGATATTTCAACAGAATAATAAAGAGCGGAACCAGTCCCCAGTAGAACGCATGCATGAGTGATGTTCCAATGTAATGATAAATAATGGAACAATGAAGAATTTCACCAAGTATAGGTAGCGCATAGATACAAAGTTATTCCAACAGTAATAATAAGAATGGAATAATGTAAGTTCTCTTCATAGATAAGAAAGAAATAATACTCCCTACGAGTACAACAAATAATATTCCCACCTTGGAAAAAGCTGGATATTGGAATAGTGAGGTAGAGATTTCTCTTCTTCTTCTCTCTATAATTTCTCTCTATAATAATCGCTCTAAAGCTTTTGTGAATTGGTGAGAAATGAAGGAAGAATGAGCTTCTATTTATAAGAAAATATAGTTTTGATAATTGCAAGACGTTTTGGGCTCAAAATTACTGATCAATACCTCCAACTTTTCTTTCATTTATAATTTAGTCCCGCAAGTATTATCAATTTTGCACCAACTCCCCTAATAGTAAATAATGTGAATCAATAGTTCAATCATGTGAATCAATAGTATAATCATGTGAAAATACGACTTTCAGGTATAAGACCTCAATCTATACCTCCATTTTAATTTAGTTATGCAAGTATTATCAATCTTTGCATCAACTCCCCTAATAGTAAATAATGTGATTCAATAGTACATATGTGAACAAATAGTTATATAAGCATGTGAATTAGTAGCAATTAATTGCTCATTTATCCCGATAAATACTTATTTTGAATCATTTGGCGATTTAACCCTTTAACATCATAACATGCGTCAAATATACCTCTTACTATTTCATACCGCCATAAATTAAGGAAATTCACAGTATTTAAAAAAATTAATGTGGTGATACAACTTCTCCTCCTTTGATTTTAACCACCTCAAACTCGATCGCATTTCGCATCGGTGTGTTTCTAAAAGGTGAGGATACCTTGCATTACTCTCCGCTTCCGTAATTCATCGTGTCATATTCCTCTAAAGATAATATTCCTACCACAAATGAATATTCACGAGCAAAAACGAGATCCACATTTATAATCCTCCCTTCCTATTGAAATATTCGACAAGTGAACTCCTCACTATCGTACATTATCTCATTATCTCGTCTCGTTAGGTATTCTCATAACGTAGAATTTGTCTACCAATAATATTTATTTAATAATAGTATTAAATAATATTGAATTATTGATGCGATAACACGTAGACATACTTGAGGTAATGAAGCCTATAGCGCTTCCAAAATGTCAGCCTACTCAATGTATTGAATCAATCCACAAGAATTTGAAATCATGATAGACCAATATTATCGAGGAGTGAGCTTTTCTCATCCCAAATTCAACAGTTAAATTCCTTCCATGGAGTAACTCTTTCGCAATTATACCGGCTCTAACTGTATAACATTAAATTCTAATAACCACCGAACTGTCATTTTACCTCGCTTTCACGAAGATCCGTGATAACCTTTTTGTCGATCTCGAGCCGTTTAGATACGTTATTTAATCATTCGGATCTTTTGATAATATAATCGGTACTTATTTTCAATCCTGGTCCCAACAAATGTTGCTTCACCTCAATTCATCCCAACATATCGAGAAATATGAATCATTCCTTCCACATTTTTTTGGTCTTGGCTCCATCATATAATGCAAATATTCGTCATCAAAATTGGCGGCAATGTTTGAATGCTACATATACCGCTTTAATAACCATCGTTCTATTCAGAATTCCACTCTCTGTGGCAGCATTATTCCTCCTTCTCTTCAAAATCTAGACCATTCGGTAGTTTTAACATATCTTCAATTATTCAAATACGTTATAGTGCCCGGCTATCTTCTCGATTGCGTGGTTGGGGTCTTTCACATATCCGCTTCGAGATATATGCACGCCAAATTATCGAACCAGGGAATCGCTTGGAGAATAGTCTGACAATCTATGACTCATTTCCCAACTTCAAATTTGAAATGGACCCGGGTCGAAATGGATTCAAAACTCTCTACTTTTATATCTTGCCATCTTAATGCCATGCAACCTCACAGATCCCTACTTATTCAAATTTACCAGCAAGATCGCTCAAGTGAATAAGTCTCATGTGTCTTGGCAAGAAACGAGCAGATTTGGTTGAGATCTTTTAGAGGTAATAACTTTTAACTTTCAGGTCCCGATACAAATGCTTCCACCTAAGTCCTTTATTGGAGGCTGACAAACCGTAGTTTATAATCTTGAATCAGACATTTAATATTCTAATAAACTGTTGTTGTGAGAACTTCCAGCTTCAAATCATAGGACTGAATTTCAAACTAAGTTGTAATATATCTTCAACGGACCCTAGTCCTTCTAGATTGCGCCATCGTTGGTGTTAAGGATGGTATACACATCAGATAGAATCGTAAATTCGATGTTGGCAACTTCTCTTCATATCGTTTGAACCAATCCTTGATTACGATGTACGTATGGATCTTTGGCGATCATCTTATACATTTTAATATCTTCCGTGACGGTGCAAATGGTGTATTGTGTAAGTTCCATCATAATCTTGGTTAATCAAATCAGTCATTCTGAATACACAGTTGCCTTGAAAGGAGGAAGTATTGTCTTCTTCATCAATTTCTCACTTCCTTGGTCAAGAATCTCAGAGTTTCTCCTTACGGATCAAGATGCTAATTCTTGCCTTCTGGTTCGCAGAATTAATCTAAAGTCGATTATAAAGATATCATCACGACTCAGAGCATTGTTCCACCCGCAAATATGTTTTCAGATCCACGATTCTATTATACTTCAGGATGGTTCTGAAGAAATGAAGTCTCGATAATATCGTGTTCACGAGCTCAGTCGTTAGGAACCTGCACTTTTCAGATACCTTCTCGAAGTCATCAACACGCTGTACTGGTTTCTATACGCTCATGCGTCTTTTCTTTTGCCCAGATTATTAAATTGGTGGAAGCGGTAACTTACGTCAGCCAATTAGCGTATCTTCTCGAGCTATTCGTATATCATCAATGGGTACCTAGAGTTTTCATCTCCTCGCTCCATTCAATTTGTATATTCTCACGAAATGTCACGTGATGAATAACGCCGAGCTTATTTCATCTTCTAAACCCTCGATAATAACCGTTAACTTTTCGATAATATCGTGGTCGAACGTATGCCTTTGAAATGGTCTCCTCTTAGTTCGATGAACTCTTCTCACTTGCTCATATCCAATTTGTATCTCTCTGGAGTTAAATAAATTACAAAGACAATACCTCCAACTTTTCTTTCATTTATAATTTAGTCCTCGCAAGTATTATCAATTTTGCACCAACTCCCTAATAGTAAATAATGTGAATCAATAGTTCAATCATGTGAATCAATAGTATAATCATGTGAAAAATCGACTTTCAAAGATAAGTACTTCAATCTATACCTCCATTTTTAATTTAGTTATGCAAGTATTATCAATCTTGCATCAACTCCCCTAATAGTAAATAATGTGATTCAATAGTACACATATGTGAACAAATAGTTATATAAGCATGTGAATTAGTAGCAATTAATTGCTCATTTATCAGATAAATTACCCGATTTATCAATATAACCCTGAACATCAATTATCATCGGAATAAATATGGATTTTCACTAACACAAACAATTCCAACATAATGAAACTATTTTTATCAAAAATATAAATTTTGAAAATTTGAAATTTGACTTTTTCCGAAAAAAAAAATCAATTGACTTTTTTTGACCAAATAGTGAATCCTGAAAATTTTGTGTTTATAGATTATTTTACTAATTTAAGTCGTCAAGGACTCAAATATCACGTCGCGTCTCCAAATTCAACTCTTAACAACATTCATTATTAATATTATAACTCACAATATTTATCAACCGGTCCGTTCTCAGAAAGAGCAGGGCTTTTCAATAAGGATTTCTCCTATTGGCCGCTTGATTAGGTGACCAAACCTCTCCTCGATGTAACTTCTAGACATTGTAAATATTCCAATTTATAATATGAATAACTTTGTCGTCTCAAGTATTGATTTAATAAAAAATATTCTATGCGTAGATGATCTTGTGACAATAATTGAATCAATAATATGATAGATATGATGCGAAGAATTCTTTGTAGCAATAATTGAGTATAACCGAAAGTGACTTCTCACGTAAGCATCAATAATCAATACCGTATTCGCTACTACGCAACCATGCAGTATCAGTATTTCTTTTAACACCGTGTTTTAACGAGCTAATCGGTAGAAACTTCCGCCGTTATTTTCATAAAGTATTTTTGTCGTTTTCTCAATCCGACAATAATTACATTTGGGGTCCACCAATGATTCGTGTCGTTGTCACGAATATTCCTGTTAAAACGAATATTTCCCACCAATCGAATATTATATAACAACTGCGACTTTGCAAAATTTGTAAATATTACCCACAACTATAACATTATATCAAATCCACACCATAATATTCAAAAAATATATTTCGAGAAAATTTAATCTTTATTTAAAAAAATCTGGGGTCTCACATCAATTATCATCGGAATAAATGTCGATTTTTACTAACACAAACAATTCCAACATAATGAAACTATTTTTATCAAAAATATAAATTTTGAAATTTCGAAGTTTGACTTTTCCCAAAAAAGTCAACTATTGACTTTTGACCAAATAGTGAATCTCTTGGAAAATTTTATGTTTATAGACTATTTTACTAATTAATCGTTAGGACTCAAATATCACGTCCGCGTCTCCAAATTCAACTCCTAACAACATTCATTATTAATATTATAACTCACAATATTTATCAACCAGTCGTTCCTGAGGAAGGAAGAGGGCTTTTCGATAAGGATTTCTCCCATTGGCGCACGATTAGGTGATTCAAAACCTCTCGACATGTAACTTACAGACATTGTAAATATTCCAATTTATAATATGAATAACTTTGTCGCCCTCAAGTATTGATTTAATAAAAAACATTTTATGCAGATGACATCGTGATAATAATTGAATCAATAATATGATAGATATGATGCGTGAATTCTTTGTAATAATAATTGAGTATAACCTGAGTGACTTCTCACGTAAGATCAATAATCAATCTTGTGTCTTCTTACGCAACCACACGATTATCGCATCTTTTAACACGGGTGTTTCAACGATTAACCAGTAAAACTTCCGTAGTTATTTTCATAAAGTATTTTTTGTCGTTTTCTCAATCCGACAATAATTACATTGTGGGGTCCACTAATGATTGTGTAAGAGTTATGCGAATATTCCCGTTAAAACTAATATTCCCCACCAATCGAATATTATATAACAACTTGCGTACTTTGCAAAATTTATAAATATTACCCACAATTATAACATTATATCAAATCACACAATAATATTCAAAAATATATTTCGAGAAAATTTAATCTTTATTTAAAAAATCTCGGGGTCTCGCAAATATTTCTTTATGAGATGGGACGTCTTACGTGATTGGGACGCCAAGAAAAGATCTTCTATATATATATATATATATATATATATATATATATATATATATATATATATTACCTAATCAACAGCTTTTATGTTATAATAAATCGAAATAAGCTTCTATAAGAATTTCAAGTTGCTGAACACAACATGACAACACGTTCGAATGTAGGTAGTTTTCATTCCAGATCAATCTCTGGAATTAACAGGTATAATATTGTTATCAACTAGGATTATTATCTGAAATCACATAATTAATAAACTCGGAATGACCTTGTTAATGATATTGAGGCATGTTACTTGCAGCAAGGTCAACTGCTCTTATTTATAACAGCTAAATTAAACTTTTTTTTAAGAAATAAAAGTTAACATACTTTCATTCAGCTTTCGTTAGCACGATTATTAATCTAATAGGTCACTTGAATAATTTAGTGCTTCCGCTATAGATATTAAATCATTTTGGTACTACGTACAGCTAATTATAGAATATAAATTTGACAATTTCTTTTGTTCATAGAATATAAATCAAATTAAGTCGAGCGAATATATAATATTCTCCTTGATCGCCACCTGAATGCAATAAACAATGCAAATGCCATGTAATGACAACCCTTTCGTGACAGATTCAAATAACTTGATTGGACTATATAAAATGGGATATGGTCTAGATTAATTCTCACAAAAAAGTTAGAAAGAAAGAAAGTTGGAAGCCATAAGCTAATTGTATTGTCAATGGCTACCTCAAAATTTTCAGTATTTTTCTTTCTTCAACTGATATTATTTGCTTTTGTGATCGGCAATGCAAACGCAAAGGATTTGAAAGTAGGGTTTTACAAGAAAACATGCCCCAATGTCGAGGTCATTGTTAAGAAGACGATAGATGAAGTCATCTCGGTTGCACCTACTCTTGCTGCCCCTTTGTTGAGAATGCACTTTCACGACTGTTTCGTTAGGGTATGTAAAAAGTTATTAATTACTATTAATTTTTGAGATTTTTCCTGTTTGTAAATATATTAATTAATTTCGTGTTATTACTAATTATTTGCAGGGTTGTGACGGGTCGGTGCTCTTGAACTCATCAAGTACTAATCAAGCTGAAAAGGATGCATTCCCTAATCTAAGCCTAAGAGGGTTTAACATTATCGATAAAGTCAAGTCCGCCGTAGAGAAAGCATGCCCTGGGGTGGTTTCTTGTGCTGATACAGTGGCCTTAGTAGCTAGGGATGTAACCGTCGCGGTAAAGTTCTTTGATTCTCTATCTTATTAATTAATTTTCTTAATTAATTTATCACAATATATTTCAAAAAACAATTTCATTGTGAAACCCTAATTAACTATGTATGCTCGTCTAATAGATACCACATAGAACTCGTTTATGTAAAATTATAAATACAAGAATGGATTTCATTTTTCTTCTCAGCTTGAAGGCCCATTCTGGAAAGTAGAAACTGGGCGAAGAGACGGAAGAGTGTCAATACTGACCGACGCCATAACAAACTTACCACCTCCAACTGCAAACATAACCACATTGATACAAGATTGGCAGCAAAAAGGTCTAAGTGTAAAAGACCTAGTAGTCTTATCAGGTAACATTTGAATGAATGATAGATGAAACAAATTACGTACGTACGTACATGGAACTTACATAACAATAGTTAATATAAGCCCAAGTAATTATATAGTATTATTGTTGAATATTTAGGTAGCCACACAATTGGAACTTCACATTGCTTTAACTTTAATAACCGCCTCTACAATTTCACCGGAAAGGGCGATACCGATCCAAGTTTGGACCCTAACTACATGGCCAGGTTGAAGTTGAAATGCAAACCCGGAGACCAAAGGACAATTGTAGAGATGGACCCCGGAAGTTTTAAATCATTTGATGAAAAATACTATACCCTTGTATCAAAGAGAAGGGGACTAATGCAGTCAGATGATGCCCTACTTAACGACCTCAAGACGAGAAAATATGTCCAACTTCAAGCTGCCACTCATGGATCAACTTTCTTCAAGGATTTTGGTGTTTCTATGGTTAAAATGGGTAGGATTGGAGTTCTTACAGGCAGTGCAGGTGAAATTAGGAAAGTGTGCTCTAGGGTTAACTAATAGTTGGCCGGTTTTAAGCTCCCATGCATTCTAAATAAACTTGTTACTAGAGTCTAGATCAAGGTCAAGAGCTAGCTAGTGTTGTTTTCTAATAACTGATCATTAATTTGTAACTTTTTTTTTGTTTATTTAATTCATATGATTCAAGTATACCTAATTCTATTTGATTATTTAATTCATTTACATATTTTGTTAATTGTTTGATCGTCAGAAAATAATTAAACATTTACTTATTATGATCATTCTTAAAATTTATATTCAGCAATTTCTCGTATATATAATTAATAATCATGTGGTTCAAACAATCACGTTCTCCCGAGCTAACATATACATGTAAATGTTGTAAAATTAGTTAACAATCCTACTTGGTTAATTAATTATGTGTTCAATAAATTTTTATACATCTCCAAATATTTGAATAATACTACGTCTTATTTTAGAAAGTCATACTTTATTTATAGTCTCGGATAGACTTTGATAGAATTTGCAGGGAGATATAAAGAGAAAAAGAAGATTAATTGGGGAAGAAGATTTTAATTCATTTCATTCATACCTGCCAATAACCCACATTCTGCTATTTAAAATAAAGAAAATACAAGATAACATAAAAATGCATCTAAGTCATTCATTTTTAACCCTCCATTCTTACCCAATTAATACCCATTTTAATTAGGCTAGGAAGCCATGCATCTTAAGAAAATATTCATTCGCCCACATCACCTTCTAGCTCAATTTATAAAATTATGTCACTTGTTAGTCTATGAGTAGAAAACAAAATATTCTTTTTTTTTTTTGAGATTATCACAATAAAAAATGGAACTCCCAATTTGTGACTGCGAGATAATTACAGCTTTAGTTAGATACGGTGAAATTATATAACGGAGAAGCAGTAGAGGATCCAGAAATTGTGTTGACTGTTGAGCTATGGCCTATGGCAATATTTTTTTGAAAAAATTTCTTTAAAAAAGTTGAGATTAAGATAATTTACCAAGTAAAGTGATATTTCCACCTAGTTCTCCTCAAATGAATTAGTATACAAAATAAAAATATTACTTTTTTTTTTTAAAATAACCCATTCATAATAATTATCAAAATATAATACTTGTAAAAAGTGATTAGTAAATAAGATTGTCAGATCAAAATATTGAAATTGAGACAATTATTGTAAGACCCCAACTTTTATAAATAAAGATGAATTTTTCTATAAATATTATTTTTGAATATTATGGAATAAATTTGATATAATGTTATAATTGTGGGTAATATTTATAAATTTTGCAAAATAAGCAAGTTGTTATAAAATATTCGTTTGGTCGAGGAATATTCTTTTGTCCGGGAATATTAAAGACGGCTCAATCATTGGTGGAATTACATAACCAAGTATTATTCGTAGTTAGAAAAGCGACAAAATTATCTTCTTATATAAAATAACTATAGAGGTGTTATGTAACAACCCCAAAATAGGTCCATTCTATCCAACCCATTACGAAGTCGCCAAATATGGTAGTACGAAAAACAACTACAACTTTATTACAACAATTGTGCGTGCAAAAATACAACAACACATATCGTTGTGAGTTTGGATACAAATATATACCAACTGCAGAAGACGTCACAATGACACCTTACATAAAGGTATAGTCAAAAGCTGTTTTAGAAATTAGAATCTTTGGGGAAGTGCTCAAGAAACCTTTCATACATGGGAGGCCATGCTTTTAGGTTATGGTAGATATCATATGGCCACGTAATTATCCTTGGTTGACCTAATAAACCCCAAAGAAAAACGAGAAGATTACTATCATATTCTTCCCAATGGTGAGTCTTCTTCGACATATCATTATCTCCACTGCCTCTAATTGGGTATTATACTCCAAACAAACACCAAGATTATATAGGTAGTGCTTGTAAATATACTCAAAGAAGTGGATGTGCACAACCGTGTCTTATGATAACACGAGGTTGTATGTCATTAGACATCTTGTATGATAGTGACAAAACACCCTTCCAAGTTAAATTCACCTCACCTCGACATCTATAGACCACCACTCTATTCCTCGCTTATCCCATTTCGACCCGGCTACACTTTTATTACGAAAGAAGGTGGAAACAAAAGGGTGAAAGCACAACTAGCTCGAAGAAGAATATTATGACTAAAGATAAATAAATTATCGTAGTCTTCATCATGAATAAATAGATTTAGAACATATGGTAGATGATAAAACTTTTCAACCATAGTTGCAATGAACGAAAGCGATTCAAGTGAACGAAAGCAATCCATTAAAAGAGTCAAATAGACTATAAAGTCTATTGTCTCTCCACGTTAAAAGTCCACCAACAATATTTTATCCCTCGTAACATTAATCAATTCCTTTCCACAATCATATGAATAACTCATAATCATAATTGTGATTCTAAATTCCTCTTCTCATCCAGACGAAGATAAATTTTCATCATCATGTCTTCACCGAAACATCAAATATCATGGTTATACCAAATCACGGTTCTGTTTATAATCATACTAATAATTTCATCTGCGCACCACGGCCAAAGATATTCATCAACAGATTCATCTTTACACTACAAGGCTAAAGATATTCAACAACATGTCATCTTTGCAGACACGAGCCAAAGATATTCATCAATAATTCATCTTTGCACTACAAAGCTAAAGATATTCAACAACAGTCATCTTTGCATTGAAAGCAAAAAGATATTCATCAATAATTCATCTTTGCACTACAATTTAAAGATATTCAACAACAGTCATCTTTGCATTACGAGCAAAAGATATTCATCAATAATTCATCTTTGCCTTTACCGGCTAAGATATTCATCAACAAGTCATCTTTGCACAACGAGCCAAAGATATTCATATATCAAAGAAATACATAATCATTTCGAAGTTATATAACAATAATTATAACCATGTTGATCAATTCACCTTTGCACTTAAGCTAAAAATATTCAATTGTAAATTCAATGGTCATGATCATACCATCAACAATTCAACTTTTGCACTATCTCACGCCAAAGAGAACCCATGGTCACGATCATACCAATAATCTACCCATCTTTACACTCAAGTCAAAGAGAAATATCATCATTAGGGTTATAAGAATGTTATATAAAAACAATATGATCAAAACATAGTTTTAATTTCAAAAGTAAGATTCTTAAATCAACGATAATTTGGTGGAGAAGAAACCAATTTGTCGTGAATAGTACCCCGTATTCGAGACATAAATGCACAGTATCGTATGCATAAGTAACCTCGACACGAAAAGATAAAGTTTCATAATAAAATTCATATTCATATTTATAACACCTTAATCCAAATGTTATAAATCACTTAGAAATCTCATAATCTAATATTATTAATATTACAATAATATTTTAATCATTTTAAAACTTATAAACAATTTAATTAAATTGTTTACACTTTACTCAATTAACGCATTTAATCATCATAAAATGCCAAACTCATAAGATTTCATCACCAATAACCAAAACCCTCATCAAAAAATCTGCATATACCTCATATATGATTCTCAAGCCATAAAATCAAATTTTCCAATTTTCTTACTTCACATAACATATTTAATTCATTTACTCATAACTAGAACATTTTCATGAAAAATACCAAATCGGTTCCAAAAATATTTCTTTTCCGGGATTTAGTATAAAATAGTCCCATATTGAACATATATTTTCTCGAAATTTTAAAAATTCATTTACTATTTTCATATGGCCAAAACCATTAGAATATTTAAACATTTATCATAAATTGTACTTTTATCCAAAATTTGAAATTCACAGAGTACATACGATATTATATAGATGTACTCTCAATAAAAAATTTCATCAATTTTGGAGTTAACCGCAAGGAGTTATAAATAGTTACTTTTAAAATAGTATTTTCTCATAAAATCCATAACTCCTAATCTATGCATCCAAAAAATACCTCAAAATAATCATAGTGGTGTAAAATTCAAGAATGATCAAAACATGGATACAATCAAAGCTAGTATCCAAAATAGATATTTTAGATTTAAAAGAAAAATTTTTATTTTTCTATTGAATAATGCCGATTCGTGAATAAGGTCAGATATCGTGAATAGTGCCGACACGTGAATAGTAATCTTGACACCAAAAGATAGAAATTCCACAAAAAATATCTTCACGCCATGAATAGTACTCGTGAATAAGTAACTCGTGAATAGTAACTCATGAATAGTAACTCGTGAATAGTAATTTGTGAATAGTAACTCAGAGCATGAAAAAGTTCTAATTTTGATAAAAGTTCCAACTAATATTTCAAAGATAATGATATTGAAGAAATAATATCATTACGAAAAAATTAATATCCCTTACTATCCTTACCTCAAAAGAGCAAAGACTTCCGACATTTGGATATGGATATATGACACCGAAAGAAACTTCAGACCGATGAATATCAACTCACCAAGTATCTAAATACTCACAAAATACACTCAATAATCTAGAGAGAAAAAGAGAGAAAATTTATGAATTCTGGTGTGATTTTCAATTCTAACTTAACCCTCTATTTATAGGAAAATGTTAGACGTCAAGCGGACTTTAACTCTGCAGAACCCTGATGGCTTTACATTGCACTATTCCCACCCACCACATTTGAAAATTCAATTGAGCACATTTCTCACCAATCAAAAGTGGGGCCCACCAATTCTAGAATTTTCCACCAAAATCATTTATAACCTAATTTCTGAATCAGTCACCTCTTAAAATTCATAACAAATCATTCGTTCATTTTTAACGGTTCAAAATTTGTGGACATATACTCAACTTATGTATGTATAATATATCCAAAATTACAACGATCCAACGGTCGGATTAAAAATTATAACTCACATAATATATCGTAAAAAATCTTGATTTGATTTTTAATACCTCCATTCAAACAAAATTCTTGATAAAATACCTCAACATTAATTCCTTCATTTATAACCACATAAATAAATCCATTATTTATATCCACATCAAATAAATATTTCATTGTCATATAAATCAATAACTAATTATTCACAAATAATATTACGTAATCACAATAATGACAAATGACAGTGCGGTTCCGGAAAGAGGGGCTTTCCAATAAGAATTTCTCCTTCTTTGGCGCGCGCAATTAGGTGACCAAACTCTCCTCGATGAACTTTCTAGACATTGCCAATAATGCTATCTAATAATATTATTCAAATAATATGAATTATTGATCTGATAATGGGAAATACTGTGCAGTGATAATTATTGAACAACAATAATAAAATATCAACACAGCAATTATTGAATCAATAAAATAAAATATTGAACAGTAATTCATCGTAACAATTATTGAGTAGTGCCTTCACGTAAGAATCAATAATTCAAAAATACTTGTGTAATACCGCAAGTGTGCTATCGCCGCAACAACGCGTATTACTTTATTTTACCAACCAGTATTCCAACAATAGTGTTAATTCGTGTAACGATTACGTCGTTATTTATAAAAACTTAGTTTTGTCGTTTTCTTCATCAAGCAGTTATTCTATTATGGGGCCCACAATAGTCTGCTTGGCCGTCGCATTTACGAATATTCCCAACGGAAAAGAATATTCCACGACCAAACGAATATTCCAACAATAATGAATACTTTATAACCACTTATGTATTTTGAAAAAAATTCATATATCACCCTTAACTTTAACTTTTATCAATTTAACCATTTACTGAATAGTAATTATAAGAAAAATTGAATACTTTTATTTCATAAAATTCGGGGTCTTACATGTTACCGTTAAAACTGTTGTATAGTAGCGCACGATATTAATTATTGATGCTTACGTGAGAAGTCACTCAGCTATGCTCAATTATTGCTATAATAATTGCTGCATCATATCTCTTATATTATTGATTCAATTATTGTCATAGTATCATCTGTATAATATGTTATAGTATTAATCAATAATTGAGACGACAAGTTATAAATGATTAATAATTGTTGAAAGATTAAATATGTGTTGATTAAAAATAAAATGATTTGTGGTAATATTTATTCAATCCTTGATGTATATAAAGAGTCTGTTATGAGACGTTTGTGGTAAGTTTGATTATTTTATGGGGGGGCCCATATGTCATCATCTAAGAGTCTCTTCGTCAATAGTAATTACTTTTATGAATAGTAATTACCTTCGTCAATAGTAATTACCTTTACCAAACGTCAAACCACTTGCCGTTTCATATTACAGGCGTCGAACCACTTGTCGTTTCACATTACAGGCGTCGAACCACTTGTCGTTTCACATTACAGGCGTTGAACCACTTGTTGTTTCACATTACAGGCGTCAAACCACTTTTCTTTTCACATCACCGGTCGTCAAAGCCACTTGGGCTTTTCACATGGCGGTCTTTAAGCTAGAAATCTTCTATAAATAGAGGTCTAGTGCTTCATTATTTTTTCACTTAATTCATTCAAGCTATAAAGAGAGAAAGTATAGAGAGAATAAGAGAAAGAAGAAGAGTATTTTGTTACTACACTTCTGCGTAAGATTCAATCTCCTACTAAAAAGTAAGGGGGTGTTATTCTTTCTTATTCATTAAGAGAATCGTTGTTATTCCATTGCTTATTATTGCATTGGAATAACTCAGATCACGCTGGTTTACCCTATACTTGGTGACATTCTTCTATTATTACATTTGAACATCCTCGTCGTGTGTTTTACAAGGATCCGTTCCGCTCTTTATTATTATTCTATTGGAACATCCATGCATGTGTTTTACATCGGACCGGTTCCGTCTTTATTATTATTCTATTGGAACATCTGCTCGTGTTTTACAGGACTCGGGTTCCGCTTTTTTATTATTATTCATGTGGAACATCACATGCGTGTGTTTTACAACGGACTGGTTCCATTCTTTATTATTACGTTGGAATATATCGCTCATGCATGCGTTTCTACATGGGACACAGATTCCGTTATTTATTATTACATTGGAATAACTTTGTCATGCTGGTCTATCGCATGCATGGTGATTTCTTTTGTTATTCCATTCTTTATTATACCCAGTTGATTAAAACTTTGACTTCTATACTCCATGAAATTAGTGGAATATCCTTGATATTCAAGGCTTCATCCAAAGATCCTTTCATGAAAATATTTTTCTCAAGATTCTTGAATTTTACTCTACAAAGCAAAGATATCATGTCGATGAGTTTAATTTGGATGTTATTGGTTCCTAGATAAATTAATTCTTGAACTTGTTTTATTGAATTCTTATATCATTGTTGTGTCGCCCCCAAAATAGGTATACACAACACCCATTCGAAGTCGCCAAATACATGGTACAAGAAGCAAACTACAACTTCAATAATACAAATGTCGTGTGAAATACTGACAATATATCTGTGAGTTTAAATATAATATTGTCTTCAGACAATATCCACACGCAAATAAATTCCCATCATAATTATTGATACATTATTTTACAAAATGGTCGGGACTACTAAACAACTCTCTAGAACCTTCATTCCATACCCGACTAAGAGTACTCATTACATTCTCGCCTCACGAGAAGAAAAAATGGAACAACAAGGAAAAGGGTGAGCTCAACTAGCCCAAAGAAGAATATTATGACTAAGATAATATACAACAAATTATCGTTAGTCTCCAACAGGAAAAAATCGATAGAATACAATAGATAACAAGTTTCGAGATCAATATTCGCAGTGAAAATAATAATTCATAGAAAGAGTTACGTAGAGAATGAAATCTACTATAATCTATGAATTTAACAAATCCATCATCAATATTTTATCCCCGTAACATCAATCAATAAATCAAATATTCATCTTTGCACTCTGTGCCAAAGATATTCATCAATCGGTCATGTTCATCTCAACATCTGCTCATCTTTGCACTAAAGGCCAAAGATATTCATCGATCGGTCATGTTCATTTAAACACGCATTCATCTTTGCACTTCTGTGCCAAAGATATTCTTCAGAAATCATTCATCTTTTGCACTACTGACAGCCAAAGATATTCAATAATATCATCATTTAAGGCGAGGATGATGAAAAATATTATTAAAGAACGAATCCAATTGAAACAAAATGACAAGGATTAAGGATTAAGGATTCGTACTTTGTTTTATCCATGTCCAACAATACCTCAAAAATAATCATAGTGGTGTAAAATTCAAGAATGATCAAAACATGGATACAATCAAAGCTAGTATCCGTAATAGATATTTTGGACTAAAAGAAGAAATTTTATTTTTCTATGAATAGTGCCGTATACGTGAATAGTCTCAGATATCGTGAATAGTGCCGTATACGTGAATAGTAACTCAGAAGCACCAAAAGATAGAAATTCCACAAAAACATCTTCACGCTTTCAGCTTCATGAATAGTACTCGTGAATAGTAATCGTGAATAGTAACTCATGAATAGTAACTCGTGAATAGTAACTCATGAATAGTAACCCCAACATGAAAAAGTTCCAAATTTTATAAAAGTTCCAACCAATATTTCAAAGATAATGATATTGAAGAAATAATATCATTACGAAAAAAAAATATCCTTACCTCAAAGAATCAAGATTTCGGAAGGAAGGTCGGAGTGATCTTTGAATGAAACTTGTCTTCGAATAAAGAACTCTCAAAGTATCTAAATACTCACAAAATCGCTCAATAATATAGAGAGAGAAAGAGAAAACTTTGTTTCGGTGTGATTTTCAATTCTAACTTAAATTTCTATTTATAGGAAAATGTTAGTCCGTAGAAAGCGAGACTTGACAAGCTATTACGATGGCTTTACTCGCTACTATTGCCACCCACCACATTTGAAATAAAATTCAGCACATTTTTTCACCAACCACAAGTGGGGCCCACTCAATTCTAGAATTTTCCACCAAAATCATTTATAACCTAATTTTAATCAGTCACCTCTTAAAATTCATAATAAATTATACGCTCATTTTTAACGGTTCAAAATTTGTGGACATATACTCAACTTATATATGTATAACATATCCAAAATTACAACGATCCAACTATTCGGATTAAATATTATAACTCATACAATAAAGTCGTAATAACACCGATTTGATCTTTTAATACCTCTAATCCGACAAAATACAAATAAAACATCTCAAAGATTAATTCCTTCACATAAATAAATCCATCATTTATATTCATATAAAATAAATATTTCCTTATCATATGAATCAATAATTAATTATTCACAAATAATACTGAGAATCACATTTATGACAACCAAATCATTCCGAGGAAGAGGGGCTTCCGATAATGATTTCTCCTTCTTGGCGCCAAGCAATTAGGTGACCAAACCTCTCCTCGATGTAACTTTCTAGACATTGCCAATAATGCTATCTAATAATATTATTAAAATAATATGAATTATTGATCCGATAATGGGAAATCTGCAAAGTGACAATTATTGAAACAACAATAATATAAAATACCAACGCAGCAATTATTGAATCAATAAAATAAAATACCAATAAGAATTCGTAACAATTATTGAGTAGTGCCTTCTCACGTAAGGATCAATAATTCAACAATCTGCAATACGCGTCTTAGCCATCATGCAACCACGCCAGACATCAGATTTTAACCACCGGGTATTCCAATGTCTTTAATCAGTAATAACTACGCAAGTTATTTTTAACCAACTTATATTTGTCGTTTTCCTCATCCAATCGCTTTTCGTTATGGGGCCCACACATGGTCGCTAGCGCTGTCGTCAGCATTTAATATTCCCCGACAAAGCACGAATATTCCACGACCAAACGAATATTCCCGACAACAATGAATATTTTATCACCACTTGCTTATTTAAAATATTTAAGCATTTTACCCATAACTAACCACATTAATCAAATCCACCCTTACTATTTCAAAATAATAAATAAAGGAAATTCCTTTTATTTAAAAATTTCTGTGGTCTTCAACCTCCCTCCTTATGAAATTTCGTCCTCGAAATTGACGTCACATACCCGTGTGTTTTGAAAAGATGAGAATACCTCACTTTCATTTTCGCTTCCAACTCCTGTGTCATTTTCTCAATAACATAGTTTCTCCACAAAACTTTAACTTATGGTATAACCCTCGATACATAGGCATGTTCTTTCCTATCTAATATCTTTGGTGTACACTCCTCGACGTTAAGTCTTCATTATCTCGTCCCGGTTCTAACTCAATGACATGGTTCGGTCAGTCACATATTTAAGTAACATCGATACGTGAAAAATGTTATGAACACGCGTCATACTTGGCGGTAAAAGCAGTCTATAGGCCACAGCTCCTATTCGATCGAGAATTTCAACCGGATTAATAAATCAAGGTTTGAGCTTTCTCACCTCACCGATTCTCGCTTTTGAAATAACAACTTCTTGCACCTCCTTCTTCAAATTCATCGACTCCTGTGTGTAGCTTGAACGACTTTAACTTTATCGATTAAAGTCGATTATACTCGTATATCATCACGTGGGTACTAGAGTTTTCATCTCCATCTCTATTATTTGTAAATTATACGAAATTAGTCTTTGACAATATCGTACTCAGACTTTGTATACGATCTTCTACTCAACACGCCAGTACCACGTTCGCTTTTCCAAGATGGCATGGTCGAGCGTGTGTTGAAATGAGTCTCCTCTTGAGTTCTTCAAGCTCTTCCCACATTCTTTACTCCATTCAATTTTGTATCTCTACGAAGTCAATTTGCGTTAATGGAATAGCGATTCGAGAATATCCTTCAACGAATCTCCGATAATAACCAACTAAGCTTAGAAAGCTACGATTTCGATTACCGACTTAGGTTGTTCTCAATCGTGACTCATATCCCAACCTTGGATAAGACGTTATACATGACACCTATTAGTTTACTATCGCATCGAATATGGTGTCCCTTACGGAGAGTCTGTCTTGATTGCATTCCACAAAGAAGTCACCAGATAAAGGCTCAGTACCAAATTTATAGTTGAATTTTAACTCCCGAAGTTCAATAGGAGCCATTCGATATGAGATTTTAGGAATGAGTTTTTATGCTAGGGTTCAAAGTCGATACAAAATTTAATATCATCTTTGGGAGTAAGCCAAGAAATTCTTCAGAAATACATCGGGAAAAATCAATAACAATAGGAATATTATTCAAATCGACGTGTCTTTATTCAAATCCATAACATGGACTAAGAAAACTTGACATCCATAATAAACGAATGACTTCATGGCTTGATATGAAAATGTTTGACTACAATGGTTTGATTGCTTGAATTGAATAACAAAAGTTGCTTAGGAATATGAAAAAACTAACAACCTTACAAAAGCAATCAATTTGGCATGATGAGTAGTTAACCTTAAAATCACATCAAAAACAAATATCTCTATAGAAATAAGGTTAACGGTGTAATGTGATAGTGCCAACTGAATCAAACAAGATTTCTAAACAACGGATGTAATGAAAGTTTCTCTAACTGAGTCTCCATAAATAGGTCAAAGTCTAATTTCTCCGTAGTCAAGTTCAAACGTTGAGCGCAAAGAAGAGATAAAAGAATGGGTAGAACCAATATCTAGTAAGGTATATACTTCGCAAGAATTTATAATTAACTAACCGTGCTAACTTCGTTCGGGTTCCTCGTGATTTTATTTGGTCACGACAAACGCTTCTTCCAAGAACCGTTGACTTTGACTTTTCGGGACATCCTTTTGAGTCACCATTTTCATTGGATGGTTTCGATATCGCATAATCTCGAGCGATATGTCCTTCTTTTCCACAATTATAGCATACCTTGGAAGGCTTTGAACAGTTTGACCTTATATGTCCCTCCTCTCCACATCTCAGTAGCATCTAACCGGCGATCGTTCTCTTCCCTAGAATTTGTTGATGGTCTTCTTGCAGTTTGCCGACGCGTCTTCCGTCATCGTTAAATCTTCTCTTTTAGATTGGACATATCTTTCCATAATATCAACGCGTCGTGCGCGGCTTTTACCCATGCATCACTCATTCTCACTCGTTCGCTTATTTCTTCTTTTCATTTCGAGATTCCACTTTATCATCTTATACTCGCCAAAGAGTGCTTCATTCAAGCATCACATATCGGGTAACACAAGCTTGAATCGTTGTATCTCTTTGTTCCACGGCACCACTTCATAGCTTCTTCAACTCCGCTTTTCTTCTAGCTCACGAATACGATCTCGTAGTTCTACATTTTGATCATAAAATACCTCTAATAAACTCTCTTGTGTAATTCTTCTTCCTCTTCTTCCTCACTCTCAATTTGTTACCTCTCTCGCTATCTATCTGGGTGCAACTATCAATTCTTCACTCACCACATGGATATCTCTAATTCCTTCTTCACCGACATCACATTATCCCGGTTGGCGATTAGAGGTGTCTCCACGATCTCATTCACTCCATTGTTAACGTTTCAAGAAGCCCATTCTTAAAAACTATCATAAAACAAGGTTAATTAAATAAATTAACAAATCACATAATACCCCTATATCTTGACCAACTAACAAATAAGCTTAGGTAGGACACACTAACAAGGATTTACTCGTCTCTCCCTCCTAGTTCTATTCCCCGATCTCCGCCAGAGATCATATCCCTAAGCTCGATATTAACTGTGACGCCCCAAAATAGGTATACACAACACCCATTACGAGTCGCCAAATACATGGTACAAGAAGCAAACTACAACTTCAATAATACAAATGTCGTGTGAAATACGACAATATATCTCGTGAGTTTAAATATAATATTGTCTTCTAGACAATATCCACACGCAAATAAATCCCCATCATAATTATTGATACATTATTTTACAAAAATGGTGAGGACTACTAAACAACTCTCTCTAGAACCTTCATTCCATACCCGACTAGTATTCGCTACATTCTCGCCTCCCGAGAAGAAAAAATGGAACAACAAGGAAAAGGGTGAGCTCAACTAGCCCAAGAAGAATATTATGACTAAGATAATATACAACAAATTATCGTTAGTCTCCAAATGAGGAAAAATCGATAGAATACAATAGATAACAAGTTTCGGATCAATATTCGCTTATTGAAATAATAATTCATGTAGAAGAGTTACGTGAGAGAATGAAATCTACTATAATCTATGAATTTAACGAATCCATCATCAATATTTTATCCTCGTAACATCAATCAATAAATCAAATATTCATCTTTGCACTCATGTGCCAAAGATATTCATCAATCGGTCATGTTCATCTCAACACTGCTCATCTTTGCACTAAAGGCCAAAGATATTCATCGATCGGTTATGTTCATTTAAACACTGCTCATCTTTTGCTACTGTGGCCAAAGATATTCTTCAGAAATCATTCATCTTTGCACTACGTGCCAAAGATATTCAATAATATCATCATTTAAGACCGAGGATGATGAAAAATATTTTTAAAGAACGAATCTAGTGAAACAAAATGACAAGGATTAAGGATTAAGGATTCAGTACTTTGTTTTATCCATGTCCAACAATACCTCAAAAATAATCATAGTGGTGTAAAATTCAAGAATGATCAAAACATGGATACAATCAAAGCTAGTATCCGAATAGATATTTTGGATTAAAAGAAGAAATTTTATTTTTTGGTGAATAGTGCCAGATACGTGAATAGTGCAGATATCGTGAATAAGAACTCCAACACCAAAAGATAGAAATTCCACAAAAACATCTTCACGCTTTATGAATAGTACTCGTGAATAGAATCGTGAATAGTAATTCATGAATAGTAACTTCGTGAATAAGAACTCATGAATAATAACCCCACATGAAAAAAGTTCCAAATTTGATAAAAAGTTCCAACTAATATTTCAAAGATAATGATATCAAGAAATAATATCATTACGAAAAAAAAAATATCCCTTACCTCAAAGAATCAAGATGCCGGAAGGAAAGGCTCAAGTGATCTTTGAATGAAACTTGTCTTAATAAAGAACTCTCAAAGTATCTAAATACTTACAAAATACTCAATAATATAGAGAGAGAAAGAGAAAACTTTGTTTCGGTGTGATTTTCAATTCTAACTTAGCCCTTCTATTTATAGGAAAATGTTAGCCGTACAAGGCAGACTTGACTGCTACACCGATGGCTTTACCTCGCTACTATTGCCACCCACCACATTTGAAATAAAATTCAGCACATTTTTTCACCAACCACAAGTGGGGCCCACTCAATTCTAGAATTTTCCACCAAAATCATTTATAACCTAATTTACGAATCATCACCTCTTAAAATTCATAATAAATTATCGCTCATTTTTAACGGTTCAAAATTTGTGGACATATACTCAACTTATATATGTATAACATATCCAAAAATTACAACGATCCAACGGTCGGATTAAATATTATAACTCATACAATAAAGCTGTAATAACACCGATTTGATCTTTTAATACCTCCAATCCGACAAAATACAAATAAAACATCTCAGCATTAATTCCTTCACATAAATAAATCCATCATTTATATTCATATAAAATAAATATTTCCTTATCATATGAATCAATAATTAATTATTCACAAATAATATTATTGTAATCACATTTTATGACAACCAGTCGTTCCCGTGAAGAGGGGCTTTTCAGATAATGATTTCTCCTTACTGGCGCGCAATTAGGTGACCAAACCTCTCCTTGACAGAACTTTCTAGACATTGCCAATAATGCTATCTAATAATATTATTAAAATAATATGAATTATTGATCTGATAATGGGAAATCTTCGTGCAGTGACAATTATTGAAACAACAATAATATAAAATACCAACGCAAGAATTATTGAATCAATAAAATAAAATCTTTCAAACAAGTAATTCGTCAGAACAATTATTGAGTAGTGCCTTCTTACGTAAGGATCAATAATTCAACAATCATCTGCAATACCGTGTGCTATCGCGTGCAACACGCAGACATCGTATTTTAACCATAGGGTATTCCAACAGCCTTAATTCTGTGAATAACTACGCCGTTATTTTTAACCAACTTATATTTGTCGCTTTCCTCATCCAATCGCTTTTCGTTATGGGGCCCACATTATGGTTGCGCTTGTCAGCATTTAATATTCCCGACGAAGATTTAATATTCCAAACAACAATGAATATTTTATCACCACTGCTTATTTAAAATATTTCATGCATTTTACCCATAACTAACCACATTAATCAAATCCACCCTTACTATTTCAAAATAATAAATAAAGGAAATTCCTTTTATTTAAAAAATTTCTGGTCTTCTGCTATCATCATCCTCATGTTTATATTATGTTGAAAGTCATCTCGTGGCTTTGTCATTATGTAGATGGACTTGGTATGATTATGATTGAGAGACTATTCGGTGTAATCTCGACCGTAGTAATGTTACAAATGATGTGGTAAAAATCCTCGGTGGCCCGTGAAGTGCATTGATGGATGCAGTTGTTGGCATGATCATGACCATTAATGAATACACAAATATTCTCGGCCCGTAGTGTATGAATAATTGTGGTCGTGATACTAAAGAATATCCTTGGCCAGTAGTGCGTGGGTGATTCGATGATGTGGAATATTTATTAAAGTCGAGTCTCAAATTTATAAAGATGATGAAAAACCTTTTAAAATCATAAAAGATAATAGATTTTATTTTCTACTGACTCTTTTAATGGATTCTTTGGTTCACGTAGTTAAACTTGATGTTCATTATATTTTATCGGTTTAACATCATTTGTAGTAAGCTAATGATAATTTATTCTGCATTATCTTAGTCATAATATTTCTTATCGAGCTAGTTGAGCTCACCCTTTCTTTCACCGTTTCTCTTCGTGAAATGAGAATATAATGGGACGAGAGTCTGGGGAGCGGAGTAATGGTCCAGAGGATAGCATTAGTAGTCTTCACTATTCGTGAAATAGTGTGATAATAATTGTAATGAGGACTCCTTTTGAGTTTGTATGATCTCTAGTAGACAATATTTGTTTTCAAACTCACACGCTTTATGTCAGTATGCATACACGCGCTTATATTAGTAAGTTGTATTTAAATTCTGTACCATGTATCTGACTACCCAAGATGGGTGATGTATACCTATTTTTGGGGGCGTCACAATTATTCTATTTTCAAACTAGAATAATTATTCAGAAAAAAATAACAACCAACAATAGTAAAAAAAATGTATTATTCTGTAGGTGATATCCTCTTTGATTTTTATCCTTATATATCCCTCATATCTAAAAAGTTAATAGGCAACACTTGCCCCAGCATTATTGTGCTTCATGACTAATAAGTAGCAGTTTTTAGTTACTTTTTGATCACTCTTGACTTCCTCTATTTCACTTGTTGGGAACTTCAATTTCAAATAATATGTAGAGTTAGTCATATCCCACACCAAGGATAATGTTGTGTGATGAAAGAGTTTTCAAAAAATGATCATAGTTGTGGATTGACCCCTTGTTTGTAACATTTTTTTGAGTATAGTACTACCTCCGTCCCACAATAAGTGTCTTTTTATGCTTAATATTTTTTCCCAAAATAAGTGATGTGTTAGAACTTCAATACAATTTTTGTAATATTTTCTCATATATGCCCTTATGTATTTAATGGTATTTATTGCATCTTACCATCACTATAATTAAATGACACTCATTAACTATTCAATTTCAAAGAAAATATATTAAGGGTATTTTTGTCATTTTAGCTTGTGTATTGGTATGTGTGATTTAAGCTAAAAAAACACTTATTATGGGACGAAGGTAGTAACATTTTTGTAGCAAAAAAATATTTAGTAATCAAAATGAAAATCGATCACTAATACAGTAATCAAAAGATCAATTAACACTTCACGTAACATGAACCCACCGCCACATATTCAAGAGCCCCATATCACAACTATTAAACGTTAGTCTATTTAATACTTTCAATCAATTTTTAAATGGAATGTTAACTAATGACTAGTTTGTAACATTTTTGAGTATAATAATGTCTTTATAATAAAAAAAAAAATCAAGAATCAAAATAAAATCGATCTCTAGAAAAGTAACCAAAATATCAATTATCCGAAATAATATGCTCCATTTGATCAAATCTTTGGACAAATTTCTTGCTAAATAAGAAAGAAAAGAGAGACCATATGGTGTATCCGGAAAGGAGAAAAGTGGGAAAAAAGATGATCAAGAACACCTAGTATTAAATGAGCAAAAAGTAATAAGTTATCAAAAGGACTTATTCAACACTAAGGAACTCTGTTTCTTTTGTTCCTATACATTGGGTTTTCATGTTTCCAGCCTTTCTAAAGCAAAAAGCATGTACAAAATGTACTTAAAAAACATATTTCATTTACCAACATAAAAACATATTAGTGTTACTACGTGATCAAATGCTCCAAGTGCTACAAAACACAGTCACTTGGCATGCCAAAAGGCACAATGTTCATATTCTCTCCATCTAAATTCAACTCCATATGTTTCTTCACATTACCTAGCGTTCTTGAAAGGCTTAATCAGCCTCTTCATTCTTCATTTGACTCCAAATGATGAAACTTACAAATTTCTCCAAAACTAATTTTCTATCTATTGCTGGTTCATTCAATTTGTTATTGTGTTAAGTTTGACCTCACTAGTAATATGGCGAAGTCTGATCCCAAAAAGTCCGATTCTTGCCATCAGGGATATACTCATTCTAACCTCACTAATTGGCCAGAATTCGACACTTCAACACGAATCACTTCTTTGTAACACTCGTCTCATCTTCAACCTTGAAATTACAAACCCTAACAAAGGCATAGGAATTTACTACGACAACATCAACATGATATTGTTTCGCAGCAATCTAGTTGTTGGGACAAAGTCTATGTCAGCTTTCTACCAAGGCCACAAGAAGGTTACTTTGCTCCAAGTACTAGTTAATGCTGACCAGAAACACTGCAAAGGAATTCCCAGTGGGAATATAGATCTGAGGGTGGCTGCAAAGACTGCGATTGTATATGAATATCGGATATTCAGGTGGAAGACAAAGCATCACCATATGGGGTTTGAAGGATACATGACAATAAGTCCAAATGGAACCGGTTCAGGGAACAACACAGAGTTACACAAGACAATGAAGCAGATTTAAAAATTAAACCTAGACTTTGTTTAGTAGTTCTTTCCGAATTGGTTTTGTCCGCTCGTGTTCTAGACTTCAATTATATGCTTGCAATATTTCATACTCCAATCCTTTTAAAATTAATAATTAAAAATATATTTTTAGATTTTCAAACATACAAACATTGATATTAATACTAAATTGTATTATAGACTTTTTATATGTAAATAAAAGAATAATAAGATATACTAATTAAAAATGATCAATTTGACCATAAAAGTTAACGGAACGGAGGGAGCAACGCTACCACATTGCTTGTTTACATAGCTTGAAAAAAATGGAGAGTAGAGCCATTATATATTTGATAAACTTAGAAACGTGTATTAACCAAAGAAATTGCTTCACCAAAAAAGACTAGTCACATATTGGGATCTGACTAGTCTGCCGGCCAACTTGGAAACTGAAATATTACCAAAATATTACATTGGTCCTCTACTCTCCTGCCTAACATTTGTGCGTAATTTTTTTGTGTATAGTTTGTGCTCATAAAATTATTCAATTATCAATATTCTTCAATCCTTTTTCACTACTAAAGCTGATAGTTTTTTGTTTTGTGGGGATGAGGAGGGGAGCTAAAAAGGTATGAAAATCTGTTTGTTTTTCTCTTTTATCTTAGTTTCGATTTCGTTTTTGTGGGTTGATTATAACAAACTTGCCACTATATTAAGTTCATGGTTAGGTAATATAACTTTTCAATTCAGTGGTCAATTAACTGCAAATACGGACTACCCATGATTTTCCCCAAAAAAGGTCTCTGTCACCGCAATAATTCTGGTGCAAAAATGTCTAATTTTCTTTCAAATTTCAAAGAAAGTAACTGGATTGGAAAAGTATCTTTACAAGTCCAGATTCTGATATTCATTGCAAAATAATGAAAAAGTGGTCATCCTATAAGCTGCCATGGTGGCCAGTCATGTAGATTATTATTAGTAAAAGTATTTGAATCCTTTAGAATTGACCCCGTTTACTTGGAATAAAGGAGCTAGAGACATAAAATGTAAATGAACATGGAATCTGGAATTTAAGACAATGTTCATGGAAATTGATGGTTTGGTCTTTGTTTATAACTTTATCAAGATTTATGGATCAACCCAAACCTTATTACTTTTTTGTAAATGCAAAGTTGTAGCAATAAACTCTGAGAGATTGATTATCTTTAGAGTGCAGTTCATTCAAATAGATAGGAAAGTCATGGTTTCTCTGTCGAGTGCTCCAAAAATTACTTCATTGATATTGTTTAATCTTTTCTTTATCATTCTTCATGATCTTGTTCGTGCAGATCCTCCTTATCATCTCTGTCAAGGAACAACATTCACAGATACCAATCCATTTCAGAAAAACCTCAATGATCTTCTTTCTTCTTTATCCTCAAATGCTTCTGTCACGAAATTTTATAATACTTCCAAAGGGAATGACTTGGATACAGTATATGGTCTATTCTTCTGCTATGACTATCTCGAAAAAGTTGCCTGTGTGAAATGCATAGCCGCAGCCTCACAAAACATCCGAAAGCTTTGTCAAAACACAAAGGAAGCAGTTGTGTGGGAAGAGGATTGTCAATTGCGCTACTCCAACCAGAATTTTGTTGGCCATTTGGATGTTGATGGAAACATAAATCAAACCAACCCGGAGAATGTCTCAGATCCTAAACTACTGAAATCTCTCGTGAACGCCACATTACACAATATCAGCAACATAGCAGCTTTCAGCCCTTCATCTGGCATGTATGCTACTCAAGAGGTACGCTTTTCGGATGAAAAAACAGTATATGCTCTTGTGCAGTGCACTGTAGACTTGTCTCCAGATGAATGTAATACATGCCTTGAGATTGCAATATCAAACATTTCTAGTTGCTGCTATTTTTATCGAGGGGCGAGACTTCTTAGCCGTAGTTGCTACTTGAGGTATGAGTTTTATCATTTTTACATAGTGGGAACTGAAGGTCACGACTCAACACCCTATCCAGGTACAAAGCCAAATAAGTTATTCTTATTTTATATCAAATTCAGGAGTAATTTGCATAGTCCTATTAATTTGATGAAATATAATCAATCATATATATGAGCTGCTAATTAAGTTCTTTTATAAAATGGAGATCAACAAAACAAGTGGATGGTAGTAGTCCTAGCAATTGGATCCGCAACTGTATTGGTAGCACTCATCTGCTTCTGCATCTACTGTCTTGTGCTGAGGAATCAAACTAAGAATAGTAATCTCACTAGTTGGTGAAGGCTTTTTATTTTTATTTTTTATTATTATTATTATTATATATACTTGTGTGTTATTTCCGGTAACAATTTTTTGCTACTTGTTTTCAAGAATCCTGTACTTGTAATATTTCAGAAAAGGGGAGATTTTATTGTCAAGAAGTTCAATTACCTGAGATTGATGAACCCAGTAACACAAATAATATGGGCCGAAATTTTCAAGGAAGAGAGAACCTGGATCCTCAGGAATTTCCCTTTATTCCTATGGACTCTATAAAAACAGCTACAGATAACTTCTCTGATTCAAACAAGCTTGGACAAGGTGGCTTTGGTCCTGTTTACAAAGTAATAGCAGTTATCTGAAAGTACCAATTATTAGATTTTAAAATTTTAATTTTAAAGTGGCTTGACATGATGAATTGGCCTTTTGATTTTATTTTTTATTTTTTTCTATCAAGGGTATTCTACCCGGTGAGGAGGAAATAGCAGTGAAGAGGCTCTCAGCCAGCTCCGAACAAGGTTCAGACGAATTTATAAATGAGGTCCTACTGATACTTAAACTTCAGCACAAAAATCTTGTCAGGCTTTTGGGTTTTTGTGTTCAGGGAGAGGAAAAACTATTGGTCTATGAGTATATGTGCAACAGCAGCCTAGATTTCTTCCTTAATGGTTTGTATTTTCCATGTATCACTTCCTCAAAATTTAAACTTGATTGTTGCTAATTATACTCGCTTAAATTTGACTTTGGGATTTTATGAACTCAATCAATGATACTTGTTCTGACTATAGAGGATCATGTAGTTTACTCTCTTCTTTGTCAGATCAAAGTAAACGCGCGCAACTTAATTGGAGCTTACGTCTTGATATTATTAATGGTATTGCCCGCGGAATGCTGTATCTTCACCAGGATTCTCGACTTAGAATCATTCATAGGGACTTAAAACCAAGCAATGTGTTACTGGACAAGGATATGAACCCAAAAATCTCCGACTTCGGAATGGCAAGGATCTTTGGAGACGATGACCGTCAAGATAATAGTACTGCCAAAATAGTTGGAACATAGTAAGTGAACAAGTATACTTAACAAATGCTATGCTTCTATAGGGTGTAAATTAGTCTATATGTCTTGCAGTTTTTCTCTTTGTTTCTCTCATACCTTATGCTGGTTTCTCTGAAAGTGGATACATTGCTCCAGAGTTTGCAATGGAAGGTCTATATTCCATCAAGTCTGATGTTTTCAGCTTCGGTGTTCTATTGCTTGAGATCATTAGTGGAAAAAAGAATGCTGGATTTTCTCTCTCAAAACACGCTCCTAGCCTCCTGTCATATGTAAGTTTATCCCGATTTAGTTACAATATAAAAGGAAGGGTAAAGTCTCACTTAGATTTATTTTATCTGCTGATGCTGCAGGCATGGCAATTGTGGAATGAGGGAAGAGGCGAAGATTTAATGGATCCGGAAATGCCTGATACTTGTTGCCTTGATGATTTTTTGAGATGCATGCATATTGGGTTATTGTGTGTTCAAGAAGATGCATATGACAGGCCAACCATGTCATCTGTTGATATTATGCTAAAAAGTGATACCACAACTCTATCTCAACCTCAACGACCAGCGTATTCTGTTGGAAGATTGCCGGATCACCAAAAAACATGTTACAACAATTTGTCCATCAACAATTTTACAGTTTCGAATATACATCCGAGGTAGCGAAACCGATGATGGGCTTGAGGCACTACTATATATTATCAACACCCGTGTGTGAAACATTGTTAATAATCATCCATATGGCTGTAATCTTCTTTTACAATGCATGTTATTTGGAAATATTCATTAATTTCAAGTTACCAGAAACCCCTTCTCATGAATCTTCAGTATCCATATTAAATTTCCAATGGAATAACATTTTGTGTTTGAAGGCAGCATCATCCTAGAAACAAATACTAATATTAAGCCATCCTCCTGGGGCAGTACCTTGTAACTAATCAAAACAAAGAAAATGCTGAAACTATAGTACTCAAAATATCACAGAAAACTTTTTCCTGCCAGAACCAAGGATTTTTCTCTTAAAAAGGAAAACAGTATTTTGATAAGGAAAAATTGTACCATTACACAAATACAAAGTCTGTCAAGAAGTCTAGCTAAACTCAGCTAGCACTAACCAGTTGTTTATTTAGCTAAATACAACAATCAGGCATAAGGTGCAGCATTCTAAATTTGAATATTCAATATATCTTTGTTATTTTCCAAGGACAAATTTCTAATATCTGGACCTACTCTATGAATATAGAATTGATAAAAAGTTAAAACGAATTGACCCCAAATGGTTTGTGTCATAACAACCTTAACAATGTTCCTGACACGTTTGTAACATGCAAGTTGGATCATAAGGCCAATATGTCTTTGTTATTGGAATTTTATGATATTGAATTTGTCGAGTGCGGAACCTTCCATTAAGCCAAGTCTTTTTTTGATCAAGCCATTAAGCCAAGTCTGGTCTAAGGATTACCTTGTGATTTTTCCATGGTCATATTTGGCCAACAAGTAGCATGGTCCTGACAAGGGATATAGAACCATTGGCTGGCTGGATAAGATGTTGACATCTAAGTAATAGACTTAATTAAAAAAACTACCTCAAGCCTCACTCCAAGTGCGTTTCTAATAAAAATGTAACAGTTACAAAACTTTCTCTCAACTAACTACGGAAATTAACATAAAGAAGACTAGTTCACCAAAGTCATTTAGGACACAATAATAGTCTTATAGCTAATTGTTTTCACTGGAGTTTATCTTTAAAAGAGCAGAAAGTTGCTGATCTAAACTGCTTAGTTATAGATTGTTTAGGCTTTATAATCAAAACACTTGCTGCTTATTGAGGCAAACTATGGTTCAAATAGATTGTAAAAGCTTTATTAACTATATATGGATACACATTTCAGGTAAAATGCTTAAACAAGATAATTGCTGAATTGAAATTATTCTACCTGATGCAGTATGATTCTCAGTATCCTTATTACTAAATTCAATTTCTCGATAACTACTTTGAGCGGATCGTGAAATGAATTACAGCAAATCCATTACCCTAATTCTTTCTTTCCCATTATAAAAAAATTAAGACAGTGATAGCCAGTCACCACCTGAAAGTCAAACTATTGAAGGTAGAATATTAACCTGTAAATTAAATTTCTCTTCAATAACTTGGGTAGTATAAATATTACCTATTGTTTGAATGGCTAGTTCAGACTTCAGACTGTAAATTTCTGGTATCTTAAGATATTTTTTAAGCTTTATTTATGAAAAAAATTATTATTTTGTGCCATCTCTTTCGGAACAGGGCCACAAAGACTATCAAGTTGTGATGAAGGAATAGATTGCATGAAAGTGTAACATCATATATTATTGCATAAATCTTTAGCAATTCCGATTATTTCTTTGCTCACATAGATGGTCAATGATCTCTTTCTTAGTCAATTCCTGGACCAGCGCGTGTGGAAGTTTCTGGGTAACATTCAACAAAGGTTTTCAGCAAAAGATACTTTGTGAGACCTTTTGCAATTGTACCACCAACACCATCTTTTCCTTTAGTTGTTTAAATACTTTATTGATCTTCACTGCTTTTTTGGGTAAAACTTAGTTATGAGAACCCTTAGTAAGATCAACAATTTTTCACATTTAGCTTTGCATTTCATAATACATATGATCTCTACCCCTTGTGGTGCAGAACCTCACTTTAAATTTTGTTCGAGTAACACAGAAACTTATTCGCTCAATAGCCCATATGGAAAAAATCTTAGGAACCTTCTTTATTCTCTCTCAGTGAATACTTCTTTGAAAGAAGGATTCTACAACACTTCATTTGGAACTGATAATGATCAAGTATATGGGCAAGCATTGTGCAGAGGAGATGTCGCCGCAGATGTTTGTAAGAGCTGTGTTTCGAATGCAAGCAAAGAGATCATGAAGCAGTGTCCAGGTGCTCAAGAAGCTTTTCTATGGTATGAAAAATGCCAAATTCAATACTCATATAGCATGTCCCTCAATGAGGCTTATACTGGGAAGTATCCAGATTCAAATAATTATGAGAAAAATGTTTCAAATCCTGATTCTTTCCACAAGGATTTGAAGGATTTGATGAATAACCTCTCAAATAAGATTGCATATGGTCATTCCAAATTCATGTTTGCAACTGGTAAATCTAATAGTGTTTCAAAAATTGAGACCATATATGGGCTTGTACAATGTACGAGGGACATCTCGCAAAAATCATGCAAGAGTTGTTTGGATAAAGCCTGGGGAGATCTTGATGGGTGCTGTGGTCATCGTCAAGGTGGGACTCTTTTTAGCCGAAGTTGTAACATGAGGTTTGAGGTCTACAAGTTTTATGAAGAATCATCTGCAAATGGTAAGTAACCCTGAATCTTTAATGAACCACCAAATCAATATAATTTGTGGTTTTGAAAGAGGAAAACATAATGCTGTATTAAATAACTATTGATACTTGAAAAATATCTGATTATTAATTTTTCAAGGTGCCTAGCATAGAGTTCTGTTCAAAAATATTTTTTCCCCCTTTAGAATCAGGGAAAAGATGGGAGATGTGGGTGATTTTTGCAGTTGCATGTGGAGCAGCAATTGCAATAGCAGGTCTCGTTGGCTGTTATGTTTTCCATCTTTGTCAAAGGAATGAAGTACAAACAGGTAGAAATAATTGAAATGTTTTAAACCAGAATAAAAACTACCATTGATCAAGCACTATATTTTCCCTCGGTATGCAATCGACATAAAGCGTGAGTTTGAATACAAATATTGTTTACTAGATATTATACAAACTCAAAAAAGTCCTCATTACAATTATTATCATTTATTTCACGTAATAGTGAGTGACTACTAATGCTATCCTCCCTGACCATTACTCCGTTCCCGACTCAAGTAAAATTTATATTCTCATTTCTCAAGAGAAACGGTGAAAGAAAGGGTGAAATTCAAACTATTTCAAGAAGAAATATTATACCAAGATAATGCAGAATAAATTATCATTAGCCTACAAATGTGATGTTAGAACCGGTAAAATATAATGAACATCAAGTTTAAGCTACGGTAGAACCAAAGAATCCATTAAAAAAAGTCAGTAAAAATAAAATCTACTATCTTTTATGATTTAAAAAGTTTTTCATCATTTGTTATAAATTTGAGACTCGAATTTTTAATAAATAATCCACATCATCGAATCACCCCGCGCACTACTGGCCAAGGATATTCTTTTAGTATCACGACCACAATTATTCATGCACCACTGGAGCCAAGAATAGTTGTGTATTCATTAATGGTCGTGATCATGCCAACAATTGTCCATCAATGCACTACTGGTACATCGGCGATTTTTACCACATCATTTTTGTAACATTACGATCGTGACATACTGAATAATCTCTCAATTATAATCATACCAAGTCCATCTACGCACTAGCGCCATGTAGATGACTTTCAACATAATATAAACATGAGGATGATGACAACGATGATATAAGAATTCAATAAAACAAGTTCAAGAATTAATTTATCTAGGAACCAATAACATCCATTGTCAACACGATCTTCGCTTTTTGTAGAGTAAAATTCAAGAATCATTGAGAAGAATATTTCCATGAAAGGATCTTGGATGAAGCCTTGTAAATATCGAGGATATTCCACTAATTTCATGGAGTATAAGTCAAAAGTTTTAACCATTTGGGTATAATAAAGAATGGAATAACAAAAGAAATCACCACGCATTTATAGGTATCGACAGGCGAGGTTATTCCAATGAGAATAATAAATAACGGAACCAGTCCCGCGTAGAAACGCATGCATGCGAGGATATTCAAATGTAATAATAAAGAATGGAACCGGTCCCCCAAGTAAAACACATGAGATAGGATGTTCCAACCAGAATAATAATAAAGACGGAACCGGTCGAGGTGTAAAAACACACGACAAGATGTTCCAATACAGAATAATAATAAAAAGCAGAATAATAGAAGAATGTCATAAAGTATAGGAGTAGTCGCATATCTGAGGTTATTCCAAGCAGAATAATAAGGAATGGAATAAGCGAAGTTCTCTTCGTGAATCTGAAAAGAATAATATCCTTACGAAGACAACAAATAATATTCCCTACCTTAGAAGAATGAATATTGGAAAAGTGAAGTAGCGAGAATTTTTTTCTTTCTCTCTATAGTTTTTCTACAGAGTTTAGTTGAATTCGTAAGAAATAATGAAGGAATGAAACTTTCTATTTATAGAAAAAGCGAGGGTGGCTTTTTGCCTTATGAAGGGTCAAAATGACTCTTGGTAATATCAAAGAAAACTACTTATTTTGCGGAGGGGTAATTAACCTGGAACAATCAAGAAGAGGTTAACTCTTGGTAATATTGAAGGGACAACTCTTATTTTGCGAAGGGGTAATTACTTATCGATTGGCGAAGGTAATTACTATTGACGAAGGTAAATACTATTGTGAAGGTAATTACTATTCACAAAGGTAATTACTATTGACAAAGGTAAATACTATTGAAGAAGGTAATTACTATTGTGAAGGTAACTACTATCAATTGAAGGTAACTCTTATCGACGAAGGTAATTACTATTCACAAAGGTAATTACTCGACGAAGGTAAATACTATTGACGAAGAGACTCTTAGATGATTTATATGGGCCCCCATAAAATAATCAAACTTACCACAAACGCCGCATATGAGACTCTTTATATACATCAAGGATTGAATAAATATTACCACAAATTATTTTATTTTTAATCAACACATATTTAATCTTTCAACAATTATTAATCATTTATAACTTGTCGCCTCAATTAATAATATAACATATTATCTGAGATGATCTTATGACAATAATTGAATCAATAATATAAGAGATATGATGCAAAGAATTATTCTTAGTGATAATTGAGTATAAATTAAGTGACTTCTCACGTAAGATCAATAATCAATACTGAGTGTCTACTCTTACGCAACCACAGCAGTATTCTCGTACTTTTACCACCGGGTAGTTCAACAGTTTTAACGGTAACACCTCCGTAGTTATTTTTATAGAAAGATAATTTTGTCATTTCTAACTACGATAATACTTCCGATGTAGGGTCCACTAATGATTGAGTAGTCATCTGAATATTCCCGAAAAAAGAATATTCCCACCAAACGAATATTTTATAACAACTTGCTTACTTTTGCAAAATTTATAAATATTACAACAACTATAACATTATATCAAATTTATTCCATAATATTCAAAAATAATATTTATAGAAAATTCATCTTTATTTTAAAAATTTGGGGTCTTACAACCTCCCTCTTATGAAATTTACCTCGAAATTAGGTGGCACGTACCTGTGTATGTCGAAGAGGTAAGGATACCTTGATTTCATTTCGATTCTAACTCCCAAGTCATTTCCTTAACATCGTGGTTCCTCCACAAAACTTTGACTTGAGGTATAACTTGGGCGTAGAATATGTTCATTCTTATCCAAAATTTGAGCAGAACCTCTTCATACGTCAAATCTTCCGCATTATTTCATCCGGTTCTAACTTCAATAATATGGTTCGGGTCTTTCACATATTTACGTAACATGGATATGTGAAAACGTTATGAACACGAGACATATTTAGCGGTGAAGAAGTGAGTCTATAGGCCACAGTTCCTACTCGATCGAGGATTAAAAATGGATAGATGAATCGAGGATTAAGTTTCTCTCTTTCCAAATCTTGTAACTCTTTTCCATGGAAGCGACTCTTAACAACACATGATCTCCTATATCGAATTTCACGTCCTTTCGATGAAGATCAAGATAACTCTTTTGTCGATTTTGTGAGGTTTTTATACGTTATCGGATCGTTTGAATCTTTCCGTAGTCATACATACCAACTCCCGGTCCCAACAACGTTGCTTCACCCACCTCATCCCAAAGCATCTTGGAGAAGCGACACTTTCTTCCATACAACGCTCGAATGGAGCCATGCCAATACTTTGCTTGATAAGCTGTTGTTGTAGGAAAACTCCACTGATGGTAAGAACTTGTCCCAACTCCCTTGAAATCAAGGACATTGAGTCTTAATAGATCTTGAGAGTTTGAATAGTCCTCTCCATTGTCCGTCGTCGTCGAGGATGATATATGCCGAGCTAAATCGTAAGTCTGTGCCCATAGCTTTTTGCAAACTAACCCAAAATCGTGAAGTGAATCTTGGGTCTCGATCGAAACTATGGATACTTAGGCATACCATGCGCTTTTACAATCTTGTTTATGTACATACGAATGAGCAAGACGTTCAAGTGTATAAGTTTTTCGTATCGGTAAAAATGAAGCGGAGACTTGGTGATCTATCAACAATGACTCAAATCGCATCAATGCCTTGAGAAACCTTAGGAAGACCGGTAACGAAATCCATGGTAATGTGCTCCCACTTCCATTCTGGAATTTCAAGTGGTTGCAATGGACCTTTTGGTACTTGATGCTCCGCTTTAACTCGTTGACAAGTTAGACACCTTGAGATAAACAACGCTATCTCTTTCTTCATATTGCTCCACCAAAATGTATGGCGAATATCATGATACATTTTGGTACTCCCAGGATGGATTGCAAATGGTGTGTCAGGCGCCTCCATCATGATATTATACTTTAAATCGAGGTCGTTAGGAACCACAAAGTCCGGAGTTGACTCAAGTATTCCTTCTTCATCGATTCTTGCTTCCGGCATAGCACCCTCTTGCACTTTCTTCCTCATACGCATCGCCTCGTGTCCCAGCTTGAGCGACTTTTAACTTTATCGATTAAAGTCGGGTTCTACTCAGATATTCGCTATCATCACATGCGTCCTTGAGTCTTTAACTCTATCTCCATCCCTTTGCAAGTCACACAAAATGGGGCTCGTTGACAATAACGCACTCGTGCTTGCGTATGATCGATCTTTCACTCAACGCGTCACTACCACGTTCGCTTTTCAGGATGGTATTGGATGGTATGATCATAATCTTTCAATAGTTCAAGCCAACGTCGTTGTCGCGTGTTGAGTTCCTTTTTGAGTGAAGAAATATTTGAGGCTTTTATGATCCGTAAAGATCTCCACTTTCTCCCCATACAAGTAATACCTCCAAATTTTAAGCAAGATAACACCGCTAATGACTCAGATCATGAGTAGGATAATTCCTCTCATATTCTTTGAGTTGTCATGAGGCATATAGCTATAACTTTTCCATGTTGCATGAGAACACATCACAACCCTTTGCCGAAGCATCGCATGTAGATGACAAATCCTCCGAGCGGATGGTATTGTCGAGCAGTCTTTGAAATAAGTCTCCTCTTGAGTTCTTGAAAACTCTTCTCACATTCTTCGCTCCAACCGAACTTTGTATCTTTTCGAAGTCGGTGAGTCGATGGAGTAGCGATTCAAGAAAATCCTTCCACGAATCTCCGATAATAACCAATAAACCGAGAAAGCTCGTGCTTGGTCACGATTTAGGTTGTTCCCGGTTTTGAATAGCTCAATCTTTCTTTGGGTCAGCAGATATTCCATGACTTGATACCACGTGCTCAAGGAATGCTACTTATTTAAGCCGAACTCGCATTTCTTCAACTTGGCATAAAGCTTATATTCACGAAGCTTTTTGGAGTGTCGACCTCAAGTGTTGCTTTCATGATCTTCACGGCTTTTGGAATAAATAAGGATGTCATCAATAAAAGCGACCACAAAGTGATCTAAATATTCCTTGAATACTCGGTTCATCATATCCATGAAGGCGTTAGGAGCATTAGTCAATCAAATGACATGACTAGGAATTCATAATGCCGTCTGGGGAGTCCGAAAGCCGAATCTTTGGAATGTCACGGTTCTAATCTTCAATTGGTGATATCCGGAACGAAGATCAATCTTTGAAAAGAATTTTGCTCCTCTAATCGGGTCAAACAGGTCATCAATACGTGGCAATGGATACTATTTTTGATGGTGAGATGATTCAACTCTCGATAATCAATCTAAAGTCGCATACTCCCATCTTTCTTCTTCACGAATAGAGCAGGAGCACCCCAAGGAGAAGTACTTAGGACGAATAAAGCCAATGTCTAACAATTCACGTAGTTGGGTCTTTAACTCACGAAGTTCAATAGAGCCATTCGATATGGGGCTTTGAAATAGGTTTTTATCTGGGGTTCAAGGTCGATACAAAATTCAATTTCACGCCTCGAGGGTAGGCGGGAAGTTCTTGAGAATACGTCAGAAATTTATTAACAATAGAAATATCGTTTCAAAACCGGCGTATTTTTGTTTAAATCGTGACATGAGCTAAGAAAGCTTGACATCCGTTTTTCAATAAACGAATAGCTTTTATGGCTTGAGATGACCGTGATTGATTTTAATGGTTTGGTCGTTTGAATTCGCATAATAGGTTGATTAGGAATATGAAAGCTAACAACCTTTTAAAATAATCAATTTTTGCATGATAAGTAGTTAACCAATCAATCCACAGAATCACGTCAAATGCAAGTATTTTTAATGAAATAAGATCGACAGGTAATGTGAGGGTACCGATTTGAACCAAACAAGACTTATAAACAATTGGATGTAATGAAGGTTTCTCCCAACGGAGTTTCCACAGATAAGTCAAAGTCTAATTTCTCCGAGTCAAATTTAATCGATGAGCGCAAGTAGGAGAAATAAAAGAATGGGTAGAACCCAGATCAAATAAAGTATAGACTTCATTAGAGTTTATGATAAGCTTACCCGTGATGACCTCATTCGGGTTCCTTGCTCTCTGGGAGGTCACAACAAACGCTCTCTCCGCATACTTCTAGGTTTTGACTTTTTCCGGGACGGACTTTGGTGCCTCCATCCTAGTTGAATTTGTCTTGATGGCATAAAATCGAGCTAAGTGACCTTCTCTTCCACAATTATAACACGCTTTGAATGACATGGCGCAGTTTGACCGATGTGTCCTTCTCCTCCGCATTTGAAGCATATGATAGGTGGTCTTTCTCCTTCCTTAACAACGGTCTTTGGTCTTGGCGTCTTTCCATCATCATTGAATCTCTGTTTCTTGAAATGTCCATTCTTATTATTTTGGCCACGATTACCACCGGAAGTGGTTACCATATCCGCCCTGTTGATTCCCTCCACGCTTGTTATCACCGCTTCGATGACTTACCCATTTGGTATTATAATTTTCTTTACATTTTGCTCTTTTTTAGTTCACGTTGACTCGTTATCGTGCTCCACTAATCGAGCCCTATTTACAACATGTCGAATACAAACACGGTTTATGAGAAATAAGATGTTGGCGTATCTCCCGCTTCAAAACTCTTAAAACATTCGCGCCATTTCTCTTCATTATCCACCAGTGGGACATGAACCGTGATAACTCGCAAATTTTGCCTCGTATTGCGACTGCGGTCATATTGTTTTGTTCCAACTTGATAAACTCCACCTCCTTCATATGGCGAATACTTTCAGAAAGTATTTGCCGTTGAGCGACTCTGGAACTTCTCCCAAGATATCTTTCAAGACAAAGAGTTGAGTACGCTTTTCTGGATTCCCACCGTGAATCGCTTTCTCCAAGCAACATAAAAAGGCGTGAAAGGGAACCTTTTGCTCCTCGGAGCCCAAGACATCAAATATCTTGGTAATCTGCTTTATCCATGCTTCCACCGAAGTGGTTTTGGCTCTCCTTAAACTCTCCGGTTGTGGACGCCCCGAAATTAGGTATACGTCACCCATCTTGGGTCGCCACTTACATGGTACATAAATTCAAATACAACTTACTAACATAATTGTCGTGGTACAATCGCATATAAAGCCGTGAGTTTGAATACAAATATTGTCTACTAGATATTATACAAACTCAAAAGGAGTCCTCATTACAACTATTATCACACTATTTCACGTAATAGTGAGGACTACTAATGCTATCCTCGGACCATTACTCCGTTCCCGAGGCTGTCGTCCAAATTTATGTTCTCATTTCACAAGAGAACGATTGAAAGAAAGGGTGAGCTCAACTAGCCCAAGAAGAAATATTATGACTAAGATAATGCGAATAAATTATCATTAGTCTTCAACGATGTTAAACCGATAAAATACAATAGACAACCGGTTTAAGCTGCGGCGGAATATGCAATCCATTAAAAGAGTCAAGTAGAAAATAAAGTCTACTATCTTTTAGGTTTTAAAAGTTTTCATCAATTTTTACCGAGACTTGAGACTTTTAATAAATAAACCACAACATCTAATCATCCACGTACCCACGGTCGAGGATTTTCATCAAATTATCAATGGTCATGACTATACCGAATCACCGCATTGGTCATAATCATACCAAAACTATCCATCAACGCATTACAGTGCCATCGAGGACTTTTGTCACATCATTTATAGCGAAGTCATGATTATAATTTAGAATGATCTTGGTGTGACGCCCCAAAATTAGGTATACATCACCCATCTTGGGTCGCCACTACATGGTACATAAATTCAAATACAACTTATTAATATAAGCGTAGGTGTACAATACGACATAAATCGTGAGTTTGAATACAAATATTGTCTACTAGATATTATAAAAACTCAAAAGGAGTCCTCATTACAACAATTATCACACTATTTCACATAATAGTGAGGACTACTAATGCTATCCTCCGGACCATTACTCTTTTTCCCGACTGTCCCAAATTTATATTCTCATTTCGAAGAAACGGTGAAAGAAAGGGTGAGCTTAACTAGCCCAAAGAAGAATTATTATGACTAAGATAATGAAGAATAAATTATCGTTAGCCTTCAACAATGTTGTTAAACCGATACAATATAACAAATATCAAGTTTAAGCTGCAATTTGAACAAGCAATCCATTAGAAGAGTCAAGTAGAGAATAAAATATATTATCTTCTATGATTTAAAAGTCCATCGTTGATATTTATTCTTGTAATACTCATCAACAGTTCTTTGTTTTACTTAAGACAAATAGAACTTTCAACACTTGTTTTCACCTGAACCACTAAAGATGTTAGTTAAATTCACAATTCCTATTTATAATAATGTGAATTAACAGTTCCTTCTTGCCACAAAGGCTTAATAGAACGTTTACTCAATATCCTTACCCCAAAGGTCAAGATATTCAAATGTAATAACAATGATCATACTAATCGCTTGTCTATCTTCGCACTACACGGGCCAAAGATATTCAACTATAAAACCAATGGTCATGATCATACCAATCAATTGCATGTCGATGAAACTACGAAAAGGCATTCAATTGTTAGCTAATGGTCATGATCCTGCCAATCACATCATTGAATTATCCATGCACTACGCCCAGGATATTCGTTAGTATCACTAGTGGTCATGATCATGTCATACACCGCCCATCTTCGCACTACGGGTCAAAGCTATCAATCAACAAATCATCTTTTGACGTAAGCCAAAGATAGTCGACCACATATCATCTTTTCACTATAGTCAAAAACATACAATCGTAAAACCAATAACCAACAAAAGATAATAAAGAATATATGAAAGCGCAGAATGTATTTTCACCGCATTGTCGCGGTAATCCACTTAGATATATTATTTTCACAATTTAATAAGGAATGAATATAAAGGATCATTCACCATGCTTGTGGTAATCCACATGTAAAAAGTTATTCCAACAAAATAATAAAGAGCGGAAACTGTGTCCCATGTGAAGCGCATGACAGATGTTCCAACGGAATCGTAAATACTGAATAATAAGTAATGGAACCAGTCCGGCGTAAAAGCAGACGCATGTGATATTCGGCGAGAATATTAAATGCGGAATAATAAACAATGGAACCAGTCAGGTGTAAAACACATGCACGTGATATTCCAACGTAATAATAAAGAATGGAATAATGAAGAAGATCACCAAGTATAGGGATTCGCAGATACAAAGTTATTCCAATGCAGAATAAATAAGAATGGAATAATATAAAGATTTCACCAAGTATAGGGTGCCATGCGATATACAAAAGTTATGTATAGGGTATGCCACTTTTACAAAAGTTATTCCAACAGAATAATAATGAATGGAATAATGAAGTTCTCTTCATGAATACGAAAAAGAAATAATACCCCTTACTATAATAATAATATCCCTTACTTAATATTGAATGAAAATAATATTCCTTTAATATTAAGCGAAAATAATATTCCGCTCGAATATTAAACAAATATAATGAATATTGAACGATAATAATATTCATATGAATATGAAAAATAATTTCTCTTCGTAATAAAAAAAATAATAATCCTCACCGTAAAAGAAACTGAATATAAGAGTGGGGAAGTAAGCGAGTAATACTTTTCCTTCTTTCTTTCTATAATTTTCTCTCTACGCTTTTAATGAATTCGTAAGAAATAATGAAGGAATGAATTTCTATTTATAGAAGAATGAAATGCATAAGAATCGAGATAATCCTATCCTTCCTAGGAAAGGAAAAGTAATAAAACAAAACTTATATAACCCAATCCTTCTTAGGAAAGGAAAAGTAATAAAACAAAACTTATATAATCAAATCCTTCTTAAGAAAGGAAAAGTAATAAAACAAAACTTATATAATATAATCTAATAAAACGAATAACTTTATAAAAGTATTCTGTTTTATATAAAAAGCTTTTATGTTATAATTTCAACCAACGGTTTGAAAAATTAGTACACCTCTTCATGGAATAATATTGTACCCAAAAATGATTTGGACCGAAAATAAATACATTGTTCGGGTGAATAGTAACTCGTGAATAGTAACTCATGAATAGTAACTCGTGAATAAGAACTCATGAATAGTAACTCGTGAATAGAACTCATGAATAAGTAACTTCGTGAATAGTAACTCATAAATAGTAACTCATGAATAGTAATTGTGAATAGTAACTCAAACATAAAAAGTGCCCCAAATACCCGAGAGTGAATAATACTAGAGTGAATAGTGACGGTATTTTATGACAACTTGTTTACTTTGAAAAATTTTCACATATCACCCTTAACTTTAACCTTTATCAATTTAACCATTTACTAAAATAGAAAAATTGAATACTTTTATTTCATAAAATTCGAGGTCTCACACCGGTCATAATCATACCAAGTTCATCTATGCACGTAAGACATAGATAACTTTCAACATAATATAACATGAGGATGATGACAATGACATAATAATTCAATAAAACAAGTTCAAGAATTAATTTATCCAAGAATCAATAACGCCCAAGTTGTCAACATGATACTTCTTTGTAGAGTAAAATTCAAGAATGCTCGGAAGAATATTTCCATGAAAGATCTTGGATGAAACGCAAATATCAAGGATATTCTACTAATTTCATGGAGTATAGAAGTCAAAGTTTTAACCGGTGGGTATAATAAAGAATGGAATAACAAAAGAAATCACCACGCATGCGGATTGGCGTAGACAAAGTTATTCAACAGATTAATAATAACGAACCGGTCGGGGTGAAATTCACACAAGATGGATGATCCAATGTAATAATAAATGTTGAATAATAAACAATGGAACTGTGTCCGGTGTAAAACACACGAGGCGAGGATATTTTCAATGTAATAATAAATTTGAATAATAAACAATGGAACCAAAGTCCTGTAAAACACACGCACAAGATATTCCAATGAGAATAATAAATGCGAATAATAAACAATGGAAACCAGTCCGGTGTAAAACACACGATGTGATATTCCAATGCGAATAATAAAGAATTGAATAATGAAGAAAATCACCAAGTATAGGGATTCGCAGATCTGAAGTTATTCCAATGTAATAAATAAGAATGGAATAATATAAGGATTTCACCAAGTATAGGGTACGCTGGCGATACAAAAGTTATGTATAGGGTATGCCACTTTTACAAAGTTATTCCAAATGTAATAATAATGAATGGAATAATGAAGTTCTCTTCATGAATAAGAAAGAATAACACCCCTTACTTTGGGTACAACAAATAATATCCCTCACCCAGTAAAAGACCTTTGGATATCAAAGTAGTGAAGTACCGTAATACTCTTCTTCTTTCTCTATAGATTTTCTCTCTATAAGCTTCTCTATTGTTAGGTTTGTATTATTCAATGAACGCAATCAAATTGCATAAATTAAGCAAGCAGTAAAAATCGAGTTTAAAATTTTACAAACCATATACCCGGATCACCCTTTATGCATAATTATTAATTAAACGAAAAAGATGAATAAGAATCATACCTCGAAGATCGAGCTTCCTCGTGTACAAGTTCACCTCCAATCCTTTTCGCTCAACTTGAATCCACCGGGTTTGGTTCCTTCCTTAGATCAACGTTAGCCACCCAAGCCGTTTGGCCTCAGAGGGTGATCCACCAAGGAATAATAAGAATTCAAGAAGATGGGTATTTGGCTCAAACCCTAGTTTTTCCTATCTCTATAGAAAAAAGTACTCTCCAACAAATTGGAATTATGTCGTTGTAAAAAGTCAACAACCACATCACCTATAATAAGACTCCTCTTATTTATAGATGTGGGCAACCCACCTTAACAATTAAGGAATTGGATTTATTTAATTAATTAAATTCTTTTAATTAATTAAGCTCCCTAATCTTATTAGGATAATTAATTAAACTCCTTTAACTAATTTTCCTTCCTAATCCAATTAGGAATAAATGAGAGTACTTATATTAAATTAATTCCTAAACTCTTTTAGAAATTAAAATAATAATAATTGTAATAATATTAATAAGACTCCTCTTATTAATTTATATTTAATATTTCTAAAATATTAAATAATAATATTAAGCTATTTAATTTATTCTATCACCATAGATTAAATTAAATATACATAACATATTATTACGATTATGCCATTAACTTCTTAAATAATTATTCTTCCTTTTATGGTGTGACCCTTTAGGTTCTCCATATTAAACCCGGTTGTGAATAAATCATTTAGAACAATTTAATCTTATTTAAATAAATAAATTAAACAATTAATTTATTTAAATAAATAATATTTATTCTACAATTGGGATAAGCTCTCCTAGCGATCAACGACTTTCCCGATAATATAGATTTCAACATTAATCATTAAAGAACCTTTGAGTAAATAATACTGCGTAACAATTCAATCCTTCCACCATACAATGTCCCAATTAAATATAAGACATGGAATTCTTTGTCAAGTCTTATTTTATTTAATTATATGTATTTCGATTCTTAAATGCATAACTCAAATAATGCAAATTAGAAACTCCTTTCTAATTTCATTCGCTTCTTGGCCAATGACTCTTTGGGTTGTCATTTATCGAATCACATAGACATTTCTCTTCTTTATTAGAAGTGGTAGATTCTTTATCGATCATACATTATCTCCATATATAACTTATTATACCCAAGCATACCCTTTGATATACCACAAGGGTCTTAAGGGAATAAGTCAAAGTATAACTCATCATACACAAGATACTATGATGATCTCAAGTCCAAGGATTACTTGTCAGATTACTATCACTACAGAATTCTATTGACAGCAAATAAAACTCCATTAGGTATTCCTTAGCGAGTCAACGTTCAAATGAACTTATTCTCTAATAAGCACCTACATACTTGCTTTAGTGTCTCCACCACAAATGATCGTGAGATCAATCATCCTCATCCAATGAAGAAAAGAACGTATGTACCAATCTATCCGGATTCACTAATCCCCAATTTAGTAATCCAATGATTGGGAACTATTTTAGTTTTAAGCTTTCTAAGAATTTAGATCTCATTAGAATGATCATCATCATTATTCTAAAAGCATTGCTTAAAACTATGGGTTTATCACATATTATAAAAAAAGATCATCATGTAGATAATTAAAAGCCTTTAATAAATTAATACTTTTATTAATAAATGAATAAGATTGTTACAAAGTATATGCTTTATCATCAAACATGATGGCTTGTGTGCATACTACTTTCAATCTCCCACTTGCACTAAAGCCAATCGCCATCAGATCTTTATACTCTTCTTTCTAAGTGACGATTATCCCTGCCGTTGGATAAGCTTTAGTTAATGGATATGTAAATGAGAGTTCACTATCTCTATAGAGATTTCCCATCTTTCAATGATTCTAATAATCAAATGAAAGTGCCACAACACATGTTTAGATCCAAGATGAGACTTAGAACTATTCCTAGTTACGTAATGAACTTTTAATCCAAACAATCAACTTGCGACTTCATTTATAGCTATATACTTTGTCTTTATCACTAAACCAAAGAACTCTTTCTTTGTTTGAAATCTTTCCAATTCATCGCACTAATCGCTCAAGGTAACTCTTTACCTTAAAGTGGATTTTCTCGTCGTCTTGGTTCGTCGAAAAACTTGAGTCTCATTAAGCCCTCTAGTTTTAATTAAGACCCACCATGAATATGATCACATCCTTAGTGTCGGTTAAGCACTTTAAGATGTTTTTCACCGCCTTACGATGATCTTCTCCGTAATATGACCGATCAACATCAGGTCTCGTACATTTCATTCAGATACATGATTTGCCACCATGCGACCTCTCTTTTCGTGGAGTCCGTGGGGACTATTAAAGAGATCCACTCCATAGCTCATCGACATGAGACATCTCTTGGAGTTTGCCATGCTAAACGACTTTAGCATCAAATGAATATACGTTCCTTGGGTTAAGTCGAGCATCATGTCAGTATCTATCTATATAGATTTTATCCCCAATTAAGATACTCTTCCCAAACCATTCATGGAGGAATGTTTAGACAACTTTATCTTTTCTTGATTGTAGCATTGGTATGTAATTCCTCATCCGTAGATATCAACATATAATACTAGAAATTTTAAGACGCTCCCAATTGACCCTTTTGTACACACTAAAACTCTTACCTCATCAGATGTAAGCTTTGGATCATCATCTTACATGATGTGTACCTCATCATCATCATCTATGATGAATCCATACCTTCCGTGTATCTTCAGATTATTCCATTTACGATTAGGTTGTGGTACAATAGGTCTATCTGCAGTTCCTCTTATTTGACTTATAGTATTTTGTGGTTCTTGAACTCTTCAAGATCTATTATCCTCCCACTAGCCTCTTTGATAAACACCTTTATCTTAGTAAGGCGTGGTGTTTCATAATAAACACCTTTTGCTATGTAGGATTATAGAACATATACCCTAAACTTACTTTTTAGATGTCCCACAAATCAGATTTGTCAAATCTTGTCCCAAGCTTATCCATTGAAACCGTTTCACATAAGTTCGACAACCCTTATCTTAACATACTTAAGATTAGGAATCCTCCCCGCCCATAACTTTTATAGAGTCTTGAAATGGATTTTTGAGGTTACCTTTTCGTAGATATGTAGCCATTTCTAGGACATTATCCCAGAAGGATACTAGAATGTCGGTAAAATCATTTTGGACCGTACCATGTTCAACAAAGTATGATTTTTCCTTTCGGATACATCAATCAATTATCGCGTGTCGGGATGTGTCCATTATGAGAAAACCATTTGAGATGATCTAGAAACTTATCAAGACAAGCATTTATTCCTTGATCTAATCAAAGAATCTTAATACATTGCTTAATTTGTTTCACTTTCAATTCTTTGAACCTTTCAAATAATTCACACTTCAGATTTCAAACAAATACACACATTCAACTCTTTGAATGATCATCTCCTTTTCTTATACTAGTTTGTTCTAATTTGCAAAAAATATTTTCACGTAAGTCAAGTATACAAAATTTATTAAGTAATATTCCGATTCTATACTAAGACATTATTATTATAAATAGAACAACAATTGTTCTTAATTATAATACCAAAGATTTCATTGTCCAACAATAAAATGGAAATAATATTTTTAACAAGAACTGGAATACAATAATAACTTATTGACTTAATAGATTTGCTCAGTAGGCATTGCTAAACTATAAGTTTCTATGGCTAATACGCAAAGCAACCTTTGCTTCATTTCCCACACATAGGATTACTTATATTTGTTTAGCTTTCTACTTGCCTTGGTCCCTTCATAAATCTATATTTATGATAACCAAAGTCGGTATCCAATACCCAAGTAGAACCTCGACTTAAAGAAAAATTTATTTTAAATCATGAACAAAATTGTATTTATAATAGAAACTTCACTAAGCTTTTCTTTGGTTTAATCGCAAGATGCTTTCGCAGTTTCCTTCCATTTGTCTGTGCTTATTGCGGTGGAAGCAAGCTCCTTTGCTATCCGTGATCGGCTTTGTTCTTATTATCCTTTGTTTACGCCTTTCTATTTACCTTCTTTGAATCGTTCTTCTTTTCGAGAAGATCCTTTGGCCCTACCAAAGAAGACTTGATCTTTCTTGGTTCGAAAGTGACTCTCAACATTTTTCAATATGTTAAGCAAATCAAATGGTACGATATCTAGCTTGTTCATATGAAAAATTCACAACAATTGTGAAAGGAGTCCGGAGTGAGTGCAAAGATCAAATCTTGGCTCAACTCTCCATCCATGACAAAACCAGTTGTCCTAATTGATCAATCAAATTGATAATGTTAAGGACTTTTATCCATCATTGTAGTGTCATCGATTCATTCTAGATGGGAAGAGCTCCTTAGATATCTCGATATCTATCGGCCCCATTTTCCTCACCATCAACTACTTGATGTGCGGGAATATATAGAAAGATCCATAGTTTCACGTCTTGTCACCAAGCTCGTTACTCATAGATGCGAGCATGATGCATCGAGCCAATCGTGCATCATCTTGCCACTTTCTAAAAGTAGCAATGTCTTCCTCGAGGCATTGTGCGCAACCATTGCGAGGATAGGCGATTAAGGACATAAGATAGCTTTTCAGCTATGAGAACTATTCTCAAATTCCTTAACCAATCCGAGTAGAATATAGTATTCTATATGTGCATGCTTATACTATATATATTATATATTATGCAAACATGCTTCAGATGTTCATTAATACGATTGTGGAAGGAACCAAACCCGGTGGATTCAAGTTGAACGCGAAAAGGATTGGAGGTGAACTTGTACCTGAGGAAGCTCGATCTTCAAGGGTATGATTCTTATTGATCATACATTATCTCCATGTACAACTTATTATACCCAAGCATACCCTTTGATATACCCTAAGGGTCTTAAGGAATAAGTCAAAGTATAACTCATCATACACAAGATACTATGATGATCTCAAGTCCAAGGATTACTTGTACTACTATCACTACAGAATTCCTATCGACAGCAAATAAAACTCCATTAGTTATTCTTTAGCGAGCCACGTTTCAATTGAACTTATTCTCTAATAAGCACCTACATACTTTCTTTAGTGTCTCCACATAAATGATCATGAGATCAATCATTCTCATCCAATGAGTAAAAAGAACGACGTATGTACCAATCTATCCGGATTCACTAATCCCCAATTTAGTAATCCAATGATTGGGAACTATTTTAGTTTTTAAGCTTTCTAAGAATTTAGATCTCATTAGAATGATCATCATCATTATTCTAAAAGCATTGCTTAAAACTATGGGTTTATCACATATTATAAAACAAAGATCACGTAGATAATTAAAAGCCTAATACTTTTATTAATAAATGAATAAGATTGTTACAAAGTATATGTTTTATCATCAAACATGATTGGCTTGTGTGCATACTACTTTCATCTATAATTTCTCTCTCTAGAGTTTCAATTGAATTAGTAAGAAAATAATGAAGGAATAAGCTTCATTTATAGGAAAATAGAATGCATAAGAACTAATCCATAAGCAGTCCAGATTGATTTACTTTAACTGACGGTCCATATTTAAAGCAAAATCTTTTAAATAAAATATCATATATTCTATTTATATAAAAACATTTTACTACGCAAAACACTATGCAACACTACGCAAAACACTACGCAACACTACGCATAATAAAATATAATATATTCTATTTATGTAATAACTTTAATAAAGTATTTTGTTTTATATAAAAGATGTTTCGCTTTTATTACGTTAATAATACTGAATAAAACAAAACGTCATTATCGCTATAATAATTCATATTATTAATCGGTAATAATGGAATCAAACTGGTGACTTCACATATAAGATCAATAATCAATACAAGGTAATATTTTACTACGCAACCACGTACGACATCGTACTTTTACTACCGGAAGTAGTTCAACAAGATAACTGTGAAAACTTCCGCCGTTATTTCAATAAAAATATTTTTATGCGTTTTCTCAATCAGGACAATAATTACATTAATGGGTCCACCAATGATTGAGTAGTTGTACGAATATTCCTCGCTAAACCGAATATTCCCGGAAACCAATCGAATATAATATAACCACTTCAGATACTTTGCAAAATTTATAAATACTACCCACAACTATAATATTTATCTCAAATTCACACCATAATATTAAAAAAATTATTTCGACAAAATTTAAATCTTTATTGATAAAATTTGGGGTCTCACAATCTTCCTCCTTATGGAATTTCGCCCCGAAATTAGGGTATGCGATTCTGGTATGATAAAGAGGTGAGGATACCTTGAATACCTTTATCGTTGAAAACATTAAATTCATCTTTGCAATCCTACCAAAAGATATTCATTAACAATTCATATTTGCACATGTGCCAAAGATATACAAATCAGAAACCAATAATGTTTGAGACTCGACTTAATAGTATCACGACCACTTAATTATCCATGCACTACTACCAAAGATAATCGTGTATTCATTAAATATCACGACCACAAATTATCCATGCACTACTACTTCAAAAGATAATCGTGTATTCATTAAGATCACGACCACAAATTATCCATGCACTACTACCAAAGATAATTGTGTATTCATTAGTATCACGACCACAAATTATCCATGCACTACTACTAAAGATAATCGTGTATTCATTAAGTATCAACGACCACAAATTATCCATGCACTACTACCAAAGATAATCGTGGTATTCATTAGTATCACGACCACAAATTATCCATGCACTACTACCAAAGATAATCGTGTTTTCAATTACGGTTATGATTATACCGAACAATCCTCGGTCATAATCATACCAAGTCCATCTATGCACTTCATGCAGCCACGTAGATGACTTTCAACATAATATAAGCATGAGGATAATGATATAAAGAATCAATCAAATGAGAAAGGATAAATATTAAACATTTATAATATAATTTATCCAGATTCAAGAATATCCCCATGTTATCAATCACTTAATAATCTTATAATCTAATATCATTAATATTATAACAATATTTTAATCACTTCTTAAATTTATAAATAATTTATCTCAATTGTTTACGCTTTACCATATAATGCATTTAATCATTCAAAATGCCATACTCATAAGATATCATCACCAATTATCAAATCCTCATCAAAAAAAAAAAATGCATATATACTCTATATAGGATTCTTCTAGCCATAAAATCATATTTTCAACTTTGTTATTTCCCATAACATATTTAACTCATATGTTCAGTAACTAAACTATTTTCATGAAAAATACCAAATTAGTCCCAAAAATATTTCTTTTCTGGGATTTAGCATAATATAGTCCCATAATGAAAATATATTTTTCTAATTTTTTAAAATTCATTTACTATTTTTCAAAAATCAATTTCTAATTAATTCCTTAAGAAATTAGCTAGCTCAAGTTTAACTCCAAAAATTCCCAAATCTTGGCAGGACCTTACACATGTTAACGTGAGCTTCTAGTTTAAATTTCATGGTCATCTGAGTTATAGAACTCCGGTTATAGCGATTTTTCATTTTAAAAATCTAAATATTGAAATAGTCATAACTTGCTCATTTTAAGTCGAATGAGCTCATTTTGGACAGGATGTACTTTATACCATATACCTTCATGTCCCAAAAGGCCAGAATTTTTCTCATAATTTAAGTGGCCGAAATAGCCCTCTAAAATCATGGCAGCAGCTTTTTCGATTTTTGCAGCTTTGCACTCCTTTGCTAAAATCAGTCCACACAAAAATCTACAACACCTTTTCCAATAATTCCACTTGGATTAGTTAGGTAACTCATAGATCTAACTCTAGGACTTGACCACACTCAAAAATTCAAAATATAATAGAGATATGGTCAATTGAATTTCATGTTACGCTTTTTCACCAAAATCTGATTTTCAACTCTTTGTGATTTCTAAGAAACTTTCATGTTTTCACATACTAACCAACATAACTCATCATAAAACTTACTAACTTCATATACCTATGATTTTCATCAGTTCTATACTTTTATTATGACTTTCATCATAATCCACGTAAATGCATCCTTTTAGTTGAAGAAATATTTGAGGGTTTAAGAAATGGGTTTTTGTACAAGCGGTCAATACAAAATTCGATTTCACATTCTAGGGTAGGCTAGGAAGTCTTCAAGAATACGCCAATAAATTTATTAATGATAGATATATCATTCAAAACTATTACTCTCGTCCAAGACTTGGATAGTACGTCACATTAATACTAATCATGACTTCTATCCCTTAACCCAGATAAGACCTCACAATGATACCTATCAACTTGCCATCTTCAACACAACAACGCCGCCATGAGAAAAGTCCGGCGGTGCATTCCACACAAGGAAGTCAACAACGAAATGATCGGGCTCTTTACTTATGGCTCGATATGACAATGATTGACTTTAGTGGTTTCGTTACTTTGAATTCAGATAACAGGATGGTTATGAATATAAAAGCTAACAACCTTATTTAAAAGCATGATGAGTAGAACCAATTGATTCCTAAAATCACATCAAAGGCAAGTATTTTCAAAAGATAAGATCGACGAAGTAACGTGAAAGTGTTTATTTGAATCAAACAAGATTTAAAAATAGTAAGCGAGAACGAAGGCTCCTACTAACGAAGTTTCAACTAATAAGTCAAAGTCTAACTTCTCCTGAGTCAAATTTAAACGTTGAACGCAAAGCAAGAGAGATAAAATAATGGGTAGAACCGGTATCTTATAAGGTATACTTCGCAATTTATAATTAACTAACCCGTGCTAACTTCGCTCGGTTTACTCGCTTTTTTGAGAAGTCATGAAAATGCACTTCCTAAAACCAACGACTTTGTTTTGTCCATATCCACCTTTGGTGCCACCGTCCCAGCTAGACTTGACTTTGGTGCACAAACAAAATTGAGCTAAATGACCTTCTTCTTGCAATTTCCACATCTATTATCTTTGCCATGATTACCAATCAAGTGGTTACCATTCTTAGCATGATAATTTCCCCACGATGGTTATCATTGTTCGATAGCCTTGCCACCAAAGATGATTATTATCGTGTTGTTGGTCGTTACCTTTTGTTTGAGTTGAATCAACACTCTCATATGCTTCATTGCTTATCTCAAAGATTTTCGGATGTCATTCTCAAACATCGTCACAAAACAAGGGTTAATTAACATATCACATATTATCCCTATACTCCTCAATTCGACCAATTAAATACCAAATAAATTTAGGTAGGTCATACTAGCGAAGGAATTTCCGTCTCTCCCTCCTAGTTCTTATCTCACATCTTAGCCGGGATCATATCCCTAAGCTCGATACCATCCGTGACGCCCCAAAATTAGGTATACGCCACCCATCTTGGGTCGCCACTTACATGGTACATAAATTCAAATACAACTTACTAACATAATTGTCGTGGTAATATACGATATAAACCGTGAGTTTGAATACAAATATTGTCTACTAGATATTATACAAACTCAAAAGGAGTCCTCATTACAACTATTATCACACTATTTCATGTAGAATAGTGAGGACTACTAATGCTATCCTCCGGACCATTACTCCTATCCCCGACTAAATTCTAGCTATGTTCTCATTTCAAGAGAATAAAGTGAAAGAAAGGGTGAGCTCAACTAGCCCAAGAAGAAATATTATGACTAAGATAATGCGTAATAAATTATCATTAGTCTTCAACAAAGGTTAAACCGATAAAATACAATAGACAACCGGTTTAATCGCAAATGAATATGCAATCCATTAAAAGAGTCAAGTAGAAAATAAAGTCTACTATTTTTAGGTTTTAAAAGGTTTTCATCAATTTTTATCATTTGAGACTCGAATAATAAATAAACCACAACATCTAATCATCCCCGTATTACTGGCCAAGGATTTTCATCAAATTATCAATGGTCACGACTATACCGAATCACCCCGGTCATAATCATACCAAAACTATCCATTATCGCAGACATAAAAGCCACCGAGGACTTTTGTCACATCATTTATAAGAAGTCATGATTATACCGAATGATCCTCGGTCATAATCATACCAAGTTCATCTACGACTTAAGACATAGATAACTTTCAACATAATATAACATGAGGATAATGACAATGACATAATAATTCAATAAAACAAGTTCAAGAATTAATTTATCCAAGAACCAATAACGTCCAAGTTGTCAACATGATACTTCTTTGTAGAGTAAAATTCAAGAATGCTCAGAAGAATATTTCCATGAAAAGATACTGGATGAAACGCAAATATCAAGGATATTCTACTAATTTCATGGAGTATAGAAGTCAAAATTTTAACCAACTGGGTACAATAAAGAATGAAATAACAAAAGAAATCACCATGTATGCGGTATTTGACAGGCAGTTATTCCAATGTAATAATAATAATAACGGAACCAGTCGTGAAATTCACACCAAGCAGGATGATCCAATGTAATAATAAATGTCAATAATAATAAATGAAACCAGTAGGTGTAAAACACACGTACAGGATATTCCAAATGTAATAATAAATCTTTGAATAATAAACAATGGAACCAGTCCGTGTAAAACACATGATGAGGATATTCCAATGTAATAATAAATGGAATAATAAACAATGGAACTGTGTCCGTAAAACACATGCATGTGATATTCCAATGTAATAATAAAGAATTGAATAATGTAAGAAAATCACCAAGTATAGGGATTCAGCAGATACATGTTATTCCAACAGAATAAATAAGAATGGAATAATATAAGGATTTCACCAAGTATAGGGTACGCTGCGTATACAAAGTTATGTATAGGGTATGCCACTTTTTTAAAAGTTATTCAAATGTAATAATAATGAATGGAATAATGAAGTTCTCTTCATGAATAAGAAAGAATAACACCCCTTACGGATTACAACAAATAATATCCCTTACCGTAAAAGACATCGGATATCAAAGTAGTGAAGTACTGTATACTCTTCTTCTTTCTCTATAGATTCTCTCTATAGCTTCTCTCATAATTTTCTCTCTAGAGTTTCAATTGAATTCGTAAGAAAATAATGAAGGAATGAGCTTCTATTTATAGGAAAATAGAATGCATAGTAATTAATCCATGAACGGTCCAGATTGATTTACTTTAATCTGACGGTCCATATTTAAAGTAAAATCTTTTAAATAAAATATCATATATTCTATTTATATAAAAACATTTTACTATGCAAACACTATGCAACACTATGCAAAACACTATGCAAAAACACTATGCAACACTATGCATAATAAAATATAATATATTCTATTTATAGTAATAACTTTAATAAAGTATTTCGCTTTTTATAAAAGATGTTTCTGTTTTATTACGTTAATAATACTAATAAAACAAAACGTCATTATCGCTATAATAATTCATATTATTAATCGACAATAATGGAATCAAACCGAAGTGACTTCACATAAAGCATCAATAATCAATACCGTGTGCTACTTATGCAACCACACGACATTGTATTTTTTACTAATGAGAGTAGTTCAACAAGATCAACCAGTAAAACTTCCGCCGTTATTTCAATAAAATATTTTTGTCGTTTTTTCAATCCGATAATAATTACATTGTTAGGGTCCACCAATGATTGAGCCAGTTGTACAAATATTCCTCGCTAAACCCGAATATTCCCCACCAATCGAATATAATATAACCACTGTGATACTTTGCAAAAATTTATAAATACTACCCACAACTATAATATTTATCTCAAATTCACACCATAATATTAAAATTATTTCACAAAATTTAAATCTTTATTGATAAAATCTGGGGTCTCACACCGGTGGTCCCAAATCCTTGAATTATTTAGCGGTGATGACATGAGAGTTTTCTCGTGTTTCCACCCTACGTTTTGGGTGAGTCGTCTCGTCATTGTCAGATAAATCAGATAAAGCCTCCGAACATTTGATCATTCATCATTTGGTCGGTGTTGTTGTTTGTTTGAGGATTGTAGCCTTCCCGATGCACATTATCCCGATTATTGATATGTGGTGAATCAACGATCGTCCGTGCTCCATTGCTATTCTCAACATTCTCGGATGTCATTTTCGAGACATCGCCACAAAACAAAAGGTTAATTGACATATAACAAATTATCCCTATATTCTAACCGACCAATAAAATAAAGACATAAACTTAGGTAGGTCATACTAGCGGAAGGTATTCCCCGCCTCCTCCCTCCTAGTACCATTCTCACATCTTAGCCAGGATCATATCCCCAAGCTCGATACCAACCGTGACGCCCCCAAAATTAGGTATACATCACCCATCTTGGGTAGTCGGATACATGGTATGTAATTTAAATACAACTTACTAATATAATCGTGTGGTACAATACGACATAAATCGTGAGTTTGAATACAAATATTGTCTACTAGATATTATACAAACTCAAAAGGAGTCCTCATTACAATTATTATCACACTATTTCACGTAATAGTGAGGACTACTAATGCTTATCCTCCGGACCATTACTCCGCTCCCGACTCGACTCCCAAATTTATATTCTCATTTCCAAGAGAACGGTGAAAGAAAGGGTGAGCTCAACTAGCTCAAGAAGAAATATTATGACTAAGATAATGCGTAATAAATTATCATTAGCCTACAACAATGTTAAACCGGTAAAATATAAATGAACATCAAGTTTAACTACAAATGAACCAAAGAATCCATTAAAAGAGTCAGTAAAAATAAAATCTACTATCTTTTATGATTTAAAGGTTTTTCATCCTTTATATTTGAGACTCGACTTTAATAAATAATCCACATCATCGAATCACCCTTCACACTACCTGACGAGATATTCTTTAGTATCATTACACCACAATTATTCATGCACTACGAGCCAAGAATAGTTGTATATTCATTAATGGTCATGATCATGCCAACAATCGTACCGGCCCATCAATGCACTACGGGCCTTCGAGGATTTTACCACATCATTTGTAACATTACGGTCATGATTACACCGAATAGTCTCTCGGTCATAATCATACCAAGTCCATCTATGCACTACTGTTACTGTATGACTTTCAACATAATATAAACATGAGGATGATGACAATGATATAAGAATTCAATAAAACAAGTTCAAGAATTAATTTATCTAGGAACCAATAACATCCAAACTGTCAACATGATCTTTGCTTTGTAGAGTAAAATTCAAGAATCTCGAGAAGAATATTTCCATGAAAGGATATTTGGATGAAGCCGTAAATATCAAGGATATTCCACTAATTTCATGGAGTATAGAAGTCAAAGTTTTAACCAACTGGGTATAATAAAGAATGGAATAACAAAAGAAATCACCATGCATGC